>JAQQAE010012138.1:0-13295 GCA_029823295.1 Pseudamia nigra | reverse complement strand
CGAGCCATTTCGGGGTCTTTACACACACAAATGGTGCGGGACTTGACTGGAATTACTCCATATATAAGGCGCACCGGCTTATAAGGCGCACTGTCATATTTGGACAAAATTGACGGCGTTTAGGTGTGCCTTATAATGCGGAAATGACAGTAGTTGATCACCTAAACCAATTCTGATATAACGAGGAAAAGTAAGTAAATCAGGGTTATTCCACCAAATACTGATTTCTGAACTCTTCCTAAGTTAAAACATTACTACCGTGTTCTTTAACAATGAATATGAATGTATTTTCTTTGTATTAGTTGAGTCTGAAAATACTGCCTCTTTTTATTTTGACCATTTGTCATGTTGCTGCACAGAGATGAGCCAGCACCCCACGATGCCCCCCTCACATTTCTGGTTGTGTCCTCATAAGTACCTGCCTAGGACCACTGTCCCTCCTCACTTCTGAAGATGAACTCTACAGCCTGATTCCAGATGATCAGCGCTACACCATGCAAGAAATGGTCATCCACCTTCATTGAGGAATATCAATCAATCAATCATTATTTGTATAGCGCCAATCATAATCGGCGATTATCTCTAGGCGCTTCACAATTCAAGGCCAAAATCTCATGATTATACAGAGAGTAAACCAACAGAACCACCGAGAGCAAGCCAAAGGCGACACAGAGGAGGAAAAACTTCTTTTAACAGAAGAGAAAAACTCCAGCAGAACCAGCGGCTCAGGGTAGGCGGCCATCCGCCTCGACCGGTTGGGGTTAGTGGACAGAGGAGAGACAAAAGAAAAGAGTAGCGATAGAACAACAAACAACACAGACACTGGCGATGAAAAAACGCAATCACTCTGAGAACTAAACTAAGAGTCCACTGACATAATAAAAACAAAAGATCACATGATTAAAAACAGAAAACAATAAAAATAATTAAAAACAATAATAAAAACAGAACTAATAAAATCAATACCACCAGTTGGCCCAGGAGGCCACCCTGAATGATACCAAGTGCTCCTTGGATGCCGCTGGCAGCCTGACTCCCCTTTGTAAACCCATTTTGTCAGTCATTTCTATTTCTCAAAATTCTTCCCTTCACTCCACTCAAACCTAAGGCTCTGGTCATTCATTCTCCTAATAACAACATCGGAAGTCAAAATTGGGGAAGATCCATCCATCCATTTTCTACCCCTTAATCCTCGCAAGGGTCGGGGGGGAGGGGAGGTGTTGGATCCAATCCCAGCTGATTTGAGTGAAGGCAGGGTACACCCTGGATGAGTCACCAGTTCATTGGGGAAGATTTAGCACATACAAAATGTAATCTGAAAAATTTGACTTGATCTGAAGCCAGTATCTAATGATGGTGCCCTTCCTAAACCATCCAAAATCTTGAAATGGACTGTACCTTGTTTGCAAAGAGCCTTTAAAAAAGGGAGATTCATTTTCATAACTTTTATAACAAAGCTGAATTATTTCAACTTCTCATGTTATCCTAGTGCCCTGGTTTTGGCTAGTGGATGAATAAACAGGGCCCCACTGCGCTGGTAAACATGACATCATGCACATTGTACCACCACCCCATCTTCAAGCTGCAACAGATGAGCAGTCAGTCATTGGAAAAGGAGTACCTGATATAGCAGATCCAAATGGCACTGGGTTTCCAGGTCTACAATTCCCCCCCCCCTCTTCAGTCGCCTCTTCCCATCTTCACAGTGCTAATTTTAACCGTTCAGAATTCTTCCATTGGCCCAACCTCACTTCCAGCCAAGACAGGCCCAATTCACCTTGGCTTCAGCCAAGCACCCTACAAACACACCAGCTCCACAACCATTCCCAGTCTCTGTAAACATACACCAACAATTTACTACTCATAAATATGTTGATCTGACTGAGCTCCTTCTCCTTACTGTGAACCAACCAACTCAACCTAGGTAACTGACAGCCATGAGGGCCTCATTGTTTTGTGTGCTTCAACTCCATTACATTCTGAGGTGCTGAGGCCACTTGCATTCCCATTATATAGTCCTCTGCTCTGCTTTTCCAGCGAAATGTCAAGAATCTGATAATTGTGTTACCACCATACTCAATCTTTCCCTCCGCTCCACTACCACCTCTCTTCTGCAGCCCACCTCCAGCAATTCAGTCAAGACACTAGGGCTAGTAGGACCAAGAAATCAACTGCGATCTACATCCATATCCTTCACCTGCAAAAATCTTCAACCTGCAAAGAAAGATCCAGACGTCTTGGAGTCCCTATTGGCCAAATAGGGAAAAAAGTTCCTTTCCTCACCTACCTACTAATTTTATATTAGTCCAGTAGGCATTGCAACCAGGAAGTATTCAAGCAAAAAATTCATTATAATAGATCTCTCTGTTCTTCAGGAGTCATGTCCCTAACATTAACAGCATACTCCAGAGGGATGACTATTCCCTCCACTGTGAGTCATGCCATTTCCCTCATCAAAGTCACTGGGAGGGCTGCATGACTCTCAAAAGCTGACATCACGAGCGCCTTAAGGTCCTTCTGATCCATTCAGATTTCTGGTGCTACATCGGAGGCTACTGGAAGGGTGCCTACTACTTTGCAGTAAGGCTCAGTTGAAAGACCAGCCCCAAGCAATATGATTCATTTTCAGAAGCCCTGTGTTGGATCTTGATAAATAACCTTAAATTACCATATACATCATATATAAATTGGTCTCTCTTCTGGGACCTCTTAAGTTTGCCCTGTGCATCACCCCACATAGTTGTCCTTGCATGTCCCATTTACTAACACTTGCATCTTGCACACCCTCACTCTTCGACAGTGTTCCTTAGCCCCTTTTACACCCACAGGGAGCTGGTTCGTGAACCTAATTCTGAGCATTTACTCCAAAAAAAACTTGGTTCAGAACCTGGAAAGTTGGTGTGTAAATGGAACACACTACAATTCAATTGCTGACATTGAGATTTCTGACTCAGCCGTCACACTCACATAGTTAACACGAGGTAATCACATGAATGAATGAAATCCAGTAAAGTTCCAAAACTATAATTGATATGTTGGATATTCATTTCCTTCATAAGATTGTGAAAATCCTTCAGTGTTAGATTAGAAACCAAGTTGTTGGTCCCTGTGGACACAGGCCCTTGTTTATCATAGGTTCAGCACTTACTTCAGCAGTCTACAGCAAACTGAAGTGCCAACAGCCAGCAATCTCACATGATCTCTTCAGCAATGGCAAGTGTTATAGTGTTACTGTGAAAATAACATGTACATATCTTAATGTGAAAAACATGTTATAATAATAATATTTCAGTTTTAAAATGTGACAAACACTCTTCAATATAAATATGAAAAAACCACATTGAATGACAAGCTCTGTGATCAATAGGAACCAGTCTTAGAAAGAATTTGATTTCACTTGAACTTTATGATGAAATGTGAATGTCACAAAGTTTTCCAGTTCAGAATCGTAGTCTGTGCATGCTTTAGCTCTCGGGTAACTCAATCATGTTAATGAGACTGCAATCAAGGCTTTATCATTATTTAACATTTTGCCTCTTTGATGTTGATGTTTTGGGTTCATTGCTCTGAGCACAGTACCCCCCCCCAACACACACACACACACACACACACATCCAAACACTAATGCACCGTATACTTCCTCACATCTTTGTACTGAGGTGATGATCCCCACAGGATAAAATTTTTATTGGTTCATGTGTTTATTATCCCCCGCCCCAACAACGTTGTGGATGGGGTTGTAGCTGAAAGCTCTGTTCGAATGTATGTACAGTATATACGTGATTTGTCCATTCACACTTTTGGCTCCCTGGACGTAAACTAATCAAAACTGGCACAGGTCGCCTGCATAGGGGAAAGGAGTACTATAGCAACCACCACCTAATTTACATATTAAATGAGTAATTAATTAGGTAATTACAAAAAATATTTTTCCCTACAGTACCAAAACTACTATAGGTAAAGGCACCAAATTTTAATATGCAACAGAGTAGATTCTGGAACAACCCCCATTCATCAAATGATCTTGACCTTGACTTTGACCTTGAAGGTTGGGGCAAAAAATTATTGCACTCTGCCTTTTTTACATTTCTAGCTGTGCAGTGAGGTTGTAAATATTATACATCCATGGGTTGTTCACTATGCTGATTCCCAATATGATGTGACCTTCAAGAAAAAAGGTCAAGGTCAGGGTAGATTGCCAAAATGGTGTGGGGGATTTGCTGTATCATTGTGTCTTGTTTTTTATTCACTTCTCTGCAAAATGAACAGTGTTGGTCAGTGTGGAGCAGAAATGTGTCCCCCTTAATTTTAATAACACATACATGTGCCTTTCAATAAAGAGCTTAAATTGACCAAATATTCACTAATTGTAATTCAGGTATGTAAATATTCATCTGCTCATCTTTTCATTTTGAAAATGTTGTTCTCTTCTGGTAATTTTTGCTCATTTTATGTATGACTGTTCATTTTGTTGACTGCTTTGTACATTTCTGTTGATTTTATTTTTTACTCGACATGATCCTCTTCATTTTGTGGCTGACAGTATTTGTCAAAATCCAAAGAAGGATCCAGACATATCTGAAACTGATGTTCAAACAAACCTTCATCCGTGACTGGATGTGATCTGATATCAAAATGTCAAGAGTTCAAATGTGTGGCCATATCACCTCTCATTTGTAACTGTGCCCTCTTTAATTTGTAACTGGCTCATGTACTGACTGGGCTCAATCCAACTGGATTGAAGGGGTTCATTGGGGCTGTGCAAACTGGTTTGCAGGTCAGTCCATGTCCTCTCTCTCCCTCTCTTTGACCACCTTACTTCCTGTCCCATACGACTCCATTAGGCTCTGCCAGGTCCGAGCTCGTTTGTTAAACCTTGTCCTGCTGCGCCACTGCCACACATAACAACAGAGGGAGTGCTAACAGGACTCCACGCTCCCGCCTTAAAAACTGTAATGCTATATTTATAAGCGAGTATTTATAAACACATTTGCATACATCAAGATGAAAAAGTTGTTTGAATTGGGGGCAATTTGCATTTGGTGAAACATATGGCAGAGCCGCGGAAGCCATGGGCCATGCCTTCATTACCCGATCCCCGTTTCATCAGCTCCTTGCTCCCCTGCTGAGCCTCCCCACGGCGGAGCCTTCTGTCCCTGAGGTTTCAGTGACAGGGGACAATATGTCCCCAAGGTGAGGAGCAGGGGGAAAGCCGCGCGCACACCGCTCCTCCAATGATTATTTAATCAGACTCTTCACTTTGGATCGAAAAGAGGAGAGAGGTACAAAGTGGTGCTTATTACCCATTTGTTCAGCATGGAGAAGAGAGAGGGGAGAGAGACAGCAACAACAGAGAGGGAGAGAGCATTTGAAATGGCAGATCAGTTAGTACAAGTGGAGATGTCCATGGGAAAGAAGAAAAGAGGAGGAACTGGAAAAGTAAGGGAAAAAAAAGGTCATGTAGCCATAGAGGTGCAGAGAACAGGGGAAAAAAAGAAAAAAATGAGGAAAATAGAGATATTAGGAAAATAAATGAAAAAAATCAGTGAACAAAGAATTTACTGAACAAATGAAATGACATATGGTTAAATGCCAAAGACAAGGCTCATGTCAGTTTTGCACTTCAGAACTTGTCATGTCGATAGTATGATGTCTATCTTTGCACATCTGTACAATTTACTTATTTGTATGTCTTCAGTTCTCATGCCTGTCAGGTAAACATATATATACATATCTGTACACTTTACCTTTCTCCTTATAGTCTGTATGACTAATCATGTAACTTGTGCCAGACAGACTGTATAATGGTGTTTAAGACGACGCTTCACCAGCCCTGCTACAGCTGCATTTTTTAACTTTGCTTTTGCATTATTTTAATATATTATTGTTATACTGTGTACTGATGCTGCTGTAAGAAAACAATTTCCCAGTTTGGGATTGGTAAAGCACATCTGAACCTGAATATTGGAGAAAACATGACAAAAAAATAGAGCAGAAGATTATGACATAGACAAAACTGGTGAAGGCAAAATTGACTGAACAGGTAAAACTCAGTGTTGTTGTGTAAGGCCAGCTGTACATAAAGAAACACGACTGATCCCAACTCAACTCAATGAGTCCAGTCGTCTTGTACATGATTGAACGAACCTCGCACACAGCTGCACATTGACACCACGACTCACGCCTGGTAGCTGGCGCCATCTATCGACAGTAAATATTGATTGTGTTGTGACACACATGTCCAACAATGAAAAAAGTCGCAAAGTCGAGTCATGACCGCCGCACATCACCAAGACTGCGTCCTGGCGATTCAACATGTTGAATCGGCACAATTTCTGTTGGGACGACATTAAGAAAGAAAAATCTGGGTCGGGAACCACCGCACATCAAACCGATTTCTAGTTGAGTTGAGACAAGGTGAGTTGCGTTTCTCTATGTGCGGCCAGCCTAAAAGAGGAAGAAAATGAAAATTGTATAGGTCAGTAATGAACCAAAATACATTTCATATCTACATTTATAGATTTGTGTATATCGATGTTATAGTGTTTTACCAGAATATGGTGCTTTTGGCATTAAAAAAAAAAGTTATAATAACAGTCATGGGGTAGGAAAGTGGTTCAGTCAGTGGTAAGCACATGTGCCTCACAGCAAGAAGATTCTGAATATGAATCCTGTGGATGGCACAGAGCCATTTTATGTGGAGTTTGCATGATCTCCCCATCCCTGTGCAGGTTTTGTCCAGGTACTCCAGTTTCCCCTGCACCCAGAAACCATGCACAATGAATTTCCCCCATTTCCCTGCGTTGAATAATATTTTATCTCAGTTTCCTATATGCTGTAAAGTTGAATTACCTAATGCCAAACATAGGTAATGCTAAACATATTGCTTAATGCTTCACTCACTGAAAAACCCAGGATATAGAAATATGTAAAACAACATTTATTTAAATATCAGTCTATTTTTGGTGTGGCTTCAGGTTCAAGTTAAAGATGTACACCAGGTCCTGCCTTGGAGTGACAATATACATATTTGTGAACATTCACACAGGAGAGTGTTCATGTTTTACATCATGCCATGATGGTAGCCACCACTTTTGTGTCACTGTCTCTCAAGAATTGCATATCGAAGGGTGCCTTGTATGTGAAGAGGCATTTCAAAAACTTTTTTCTGGTGGCTGCTCTGACTTTGGGCTGACCTCTAGGTGTGATAGTTAACACCTAGCGGTCACTTACCTCTAAAATGTACTTATGTTTATATTGTGAGGGGAACAGAGGATTAGACAGAGGTGGTGGGGTGGTTAAGGCAACACAATCAGAATGCAGGTTTACCACACATTTCTATCATGCTCCATAAGCAATGTGTGTTTCAAACTTTGTGTTTTTGTTTTCCTTCTGTCCATCCTCTCGACCCCCTTTTCTTTAACTCTAAAATGGTTTCTTCCCTAAACCTAATCCTTACACTGTTCCTCTTGTCCCTAATTCTGAACAAGGACAAAATTAAGCAAACAGGTACAGATTAAACTATAACTGCCGACCTTCTCATACTGTATATGGGTGGATTATGGTGGAATTGCAACCCACACTCCCATAGCCACTTTGGAAATGCATCAGTGGAACACTCTGTCCTGGGTTGTTACTAAGTGTAGGATGGTCATAAGGGTTGGACGAGATGTTGCTTCAGGGAGGTTAAAAATCGGGTGAAAAAAATCCAGAATTGTAGAGGTTTAGTGTAATTTATTTTAGCTCATATTTTGATCAAACATTCAAGTCACCATATAAAATATATGGACAAAAGCATTTGGCCATGCGACCATTTCAATAAAAGTCGATAAAAGAAGCTTAAATGGACAGTATAAAAAATAGAATGAGTGTAAATGAATAAAACGTGAAAAAACGAGCTACAAAAACAATAAAATAATCAAGAAAACAAGGAAAACCAAAGAAAGTCAAGAGCATTCAAAAAGAAAGCTAGTAAACAATCGCAGCGCAGACCCCCACTGAGGGATCTTCATACCGAAAATCTACTATTATCATTTGAATCTATACTAATTTCCCCAATAATCACATGCATATCATTATTAGTTTAATAGTTATTCACAATTTTTCTTTTCCATAGTGGTAGTTTTCTTCGTATAGTGTATGTTGAAGATATGTTAAATCCGTGGGCACATTAATCAGCAGTCCTTCCAATACAATTTGATGTCAGTTACATGTCCATAGCTTTACAGTAACTTATACGAGCTGTTCTTCCTCAACCTCTGTAAGTATAAGCATTATAGAATCTATTGTGGTGTCGTCCTATGATTTTGGCTACATTTTCTGGGTATTATTTATGGTTTTACAAGGACAAAAGTTGTATTTGAATCTCACAATGGTGAAGAATTGTTTAAAAATCTTCTGGATCCAGATGATGATCCAGACCACTTTCAGAATGTAATCGATTGGTCCTTGTTCCATGCCATCTAAATTCATTCAGAACTTTTCATACTATGTTGTGAACAAACAAAGAGATAGATAAATAAACTAGGGTGGACAAAACATAACCTCAAAGTGTCCTGGTGGGTTTGGGCTGGGTTCAGGTCTTGCAGGTGGGGGCTGGGCTCTGTGTCTGGCTTTTCTTTACCATGTCACTCATCCCAGCCCTGCATTTGCATGTGCACGAGCCGTGTGCTGAAGTGCAGACTCCGTACCCACTTTGCCTCTTCAGTGTGCATGGTTGAGCTGCTTGCAGTTTGTTCAGGGGGCTTCGTCCACAGCCACAGTCTACATCTGACCACACATATACCTGCTGTATATTTGACATGAAAGACCCACTCTGACCTGGGCTTTTTTATATCACTCAGACAGGGAGGGGTTAGAAAATGGTACAGGTCACAGTTTGTCTGTTTTTCTTTCTATTTCTATACTGTGATTCCATTTGGACGAGACTCATTTAGAAACAGGTGGTTGTTTTTAAAAAGGTCATGGAGGGTATTTCGGGAACACTTGCCCACAAATACACACCAGTGAACTTATATTTAGACCAACTTTAAGAGTTGTTTTGTGGCTATCTGTTTTCACATCTTTATGTGAATTGTTCCAGAAGGACAGGTTTACAAATCAAACTGAAATGACTGTTTATCTATATTTCAACACAAAGAAGGTGAAAACAGACTCATAAAAGGTAAAATTATAGTGAAAATATATTACAAGTCAGTGTCACATGAGTTTTAAGTAAACTTTTGACCACATTGGAAGGATTTGGATGGACATGAAGACTAACTGATGTTGTCAGGGTCACAGTGGATCATTTGCTATTCCCAAATGGACACATATTTAGAGACTGTACATTCCCTATAACAGGTTTGTTTACACTTGACCGGTAATGAAAATATATTTGGGTTTGTATATTATTTTTATTTCTAGGAACTGCAATGAAATTGGGTTATATCCCACCCTTTTCCATCTTTAGCTCCCTCCTTCACTAATACTGAAGGATACTGTGTTGATCAGTACAAAACAAAACAATGGTTATGATTCAGTATAAACCCAAATAAGAAATAATTGGAACGCTGTGGAAAATACAAAATAAAAAGAATGCAATGATAGTCATGTGTACTTTAACGTCTACATCATTGTGAACTGGTGTGAAAATTGTTTGTGGTTGTAGGTACTATTTCAGTGTTTGCCAAAGTAATCTGAGTCCACGGGGTTCTATGAGTTGTAACTGAACGATGGTTCTTGACCCAGTGCCGTCTCAGGGAACAGAGATCATGGTGTTGAGCTTAGTCTTGCACCCCAGCTTTTATGCACTCATATACATTCAGATTCTTTAAATCTTTTAATTATGTTCTGCCGTGTATGAAGTGAAATCCTCCCAGAAAACGGACTTTATAACCTAGGCTAATGTGGTTACAAATTAAACAAAATCTGTGGTGATTGTCTTACTGTCTGCTGGTGTTGTGTTGGGAATGTCAGTCATTGTGGAATCACAGTAATTTTATTAAATGATGCCTTGGGTCAGAAATGAGGCTAGGAACAAATGACCTTTAGGGTTGGATGGTGGACTTGTTGGTAATTAGGCATCTCCCTGAAGATCGGAGCCAGCTAATGCAAAAATAACTCCTCGGCTATGTAAACAGATGATTCAAATACTGGTTTAATTAATTTCCTTTTATGTTTTTTCATCTGGGCCAATAAATAGTCATTTTTGCTCTGCTTTCTTCCCTCCGTGTAACCTCAATATTATTTCTGCCATTTAATGTTGGGGTAAAATGGGGGCAAACAGGATGAGCACGTCATTAACTCCACGCATCGACATACCATAACTGAGAAAAAAGCATCCAGTCTTTTAATAAGTAATGTCTGCCTAAGATCACAGGAACTGTACACTACGACAAAACAAGTTAAGCACAAGCTTTGATAATGACTATTAATAATTTATTATGTGTAATTATTGCTTTACAGGAAAGCACAGTGACTTGCTGTAGGGAAGGTGGGAGCAATTAAAGAAGAGAGGCATCGAGGTCAGCAGATCAAGACGCTGAGTTCCTGTCGAGCTGACGAAAGCTGACCTGACAGGTGCTGCTCTAAAAAGTTGGAAAATTTCCTCTAGCATGATTATTGTTCTGAATGCTTGTCATATTCTCATATCTTTTCAAAAGAGTAATCCTAAAATTTCTGCTACTGAATGGCCAGAACAAAATGTTGTCACTTTTAAGATTCCGCCAGTAGGTGTCTTTTAAATAGTTCTCATTCAAGAACACAAAAATTCTTTTTATATTTATTCATTATCTTTACATCCACAGTTTGTATAAGCATGTATGGTCCTGATCACAATGTTATGACCACAAGTGAAAACAGTGCTAAGAAAAATGGCAAATGCAATGCACAGATGTGGGAGATGTTGAAGAAGTCCAGATTGTTATGAAAGATGACTGGGTCAGAGCATGTGCAATGCTGGGGATCTTGTGTGCAAATGGTTAGAGCCTAAAAAATATCCAATCCAAGATGGCAGCATGTCCTTTTGCCTGCTCTGTGTCTGCCTAATTACTCTTTTTTGGCCATTATGGACAATCTACTCTGCTACTTTACGTGAACTGTTCCACATGGTCTGAGGCCTGGTCTGAGGCCGTTTTAGCCTAGATCTAAAACAATGATATGAAACAGGATTTACATTAAGGTGGCACCGCAGTTTACTCTGCACATTATGCATGGAATATGTTCCAGAAAGACTGGAAACTAACTGATTTTATTTCTTTGAGCACTTTTAAATCCAAACTGAGAGTTTTTGAGGCCAATTCCACAATATGCACTTGTTTTTCATAATGTGTTTAACCCTCGTCTGGTTTTTATGGTCAAATTGACCCTTTATCATGTATTTATAAAGAGAAGGTGTGTCGTGTGGAAACGCCAGGGAGTAGAATCAGTACTCAAATAAAAGTAAGTAGAAATACTCATAAAAAAAGTACTTGAGGTAGTGAGTAACGTTATATCACAGGACAGATTAATTTAATCTTTTTTGGGTAATTTCTTGATTTTTATGGTTTATTTTAGTCATTTATATTTTTACCTTTTTGTTCACTTTTACTTGTTTACTTGATTTTTTTCCTTTTTGCTTATTGTTTTGATTCGTTTTGTTGCTTATTTTGTTGGTTTTGCTGGATGACTTTTCATTTTTCCTTCACATTTTTTTCATTTTTCCTTCACATTTGTTCATTTATCCTTCACATTTGTTCATTTTATTTCACATTTGTTCATTTTTCCTTCACATTTGTTCAGTTCATTGGTTATTTTTGTTCAACTTGTTGTTCTTTGTTCATTTCGTAGATAGTTTTGCTTCTTTTTGTGCAGTTTTGTTGATATTGATGATTATTTTGTTTCATTTTCTGAATAATTGTTCTCATTTTCTTGGTTATCTTGTTCAGTATGAAGATGATTTTCATCCTTTTTTTCTTCAATGTTCATTGTTTTCATTTTTAAATATTTTGTTTGTTTTGGTGTTGATTTTGTTCCTTTTTTTTCCCACATGACATATTTTCTCTTTACAAATATATGACAAAGGGTCAATTTGACACTTTGACAATTTGAATACCACACAAGGGTTAAACTTGCTTCTTATCTGTGTAAATATGTAACTGTGCTTTGTATTTTGCTGTATTTTGTAGGACTCCCTTGGAAAAGAGGTTTTTAATCTCAATGGGATATTTCCTGGATAAATAAAGGTTAGTAAATAAATAAATAACCTACTACAAGGAAAAGTCATTGGATACCAGTTCAGATCAGTGACATGGTTGGAGGTTACACCATACAACTTACTAGATCAGCAGAAGGACCTGCTGCAAACATTGTGTAGATACAACAGTACACCATTGAATGTTTGGTGGAGTTCATGCCTTCGGTCAGACCTGTTCTGACAACAAAAGGGGGACCTACACAATAGTAGGGAGATGGTAATAGGTAGTGATGTGTGGTGACATGACTCCTGAATCAAATTCATCAAATGTTTTATCAAAATAAGACTTCAGTTTACTCCAACCCCCCTCATAAAAGAAAAAGCGAAAAAAAATAACTCGCATCTGGGTTTATTTAAAACATTATAATGCTGAAACATACATATCCAGAGGTGTTATATAAAACAGTTAGAGTATTTTTGTTCTGTTATGTAATGCTTATAGCCATGGTTTGCAGAATCATAAATTGGTACATTGAATTTGGGTTGGAGATCCTCTTGGTCCAGCTGTAACACATCCATCTCTGTATGCAACATGTCTCAGTGCTGTGGATACTACTGCATCTTCCGCCTACAACTCTCACAAATTTGCTTCTGGGTTGCCCTCTAAGACCTTGATTAGTCAAATGTCGAGGTTGCACATTTGCAACTCAAAACTAGCCAGATCAATGGCAAACGTAATCATAGTATTTGTCATCCCCACATTTGAATTCCACAATGAATGTGTGGGGAAGAGGAGGAGTAATAAAAAAAAAATACTGGAAAGACTGACTTCTCTCAAAATCCCTATCTTTCAACAGCCCTCCGCTCCTCTTTGCTGGAAAAGGGCATTCACACACATTTGGTGGCCATTGTCGGGAGCAAAATGACTAATCATAACATCATTGATGTGTTAAAAAAAGTACATGTGACAACCTTTGCTCCCATCCAGAGAGAAAGAGTTAATTTGATCATGATGACACCAGTCTTCTTTCAAGCTCCTTTTCAGGCCAGCAGCAGCAGCTGGGGCTGGAAGAGCAAGTGATGGGATGAATCCTCTGCAGAGTGAGTGAGCGGGGGGGTGGGGGGGGGTGAGAGAAAAATA
>JAQQAE010012137.1:0-13295 GCA_029823295.1 Pseudamia nigra | reverse complement strand
AAGATGCAGAGGATAGGGTGAGATGGAGGCAGATGATTCACTGTGGCGACCCCTGAAGGGAACAGCCGAAAGGAAGAAAAAGAAGAAGAAGACATTTAGCATAAGCATGTGGTGCTGACTTAGACCAACATGGGTATTGATGCGGTAGGACATGAGTTCTGACTCGCCGTCTGGAGGGATGAAAGAAATGGTCCGGTCACTCTCAAAACGTGACAGACGCACACACTGGTGGAACTTCACATCTTCCATCATCACCGTCTTCCCCTTGTCACCTGAACACAAAACAATGCCATCAGTGGGATTCAGTTAAACAGCTCTGATGTACATGGAAGATAGAGGTCACATTCTTACGTCCAGTGAGGGCAAAAAGCACTCGATCGTTGAGGCCGAGCCGCAGCTCAGGCATCCCAGACAGCATGGTCTTCAGCTTAATACTGCCCACGATGTCGCTGCTCATCACGCTGCCATTTGCATTCACCTTAACAAACCCAGAGCAGACAACAAAGCTTAACCAGTCACTAAGGTGAACGGTTTCATTTGGTTAGCTAATTAACCACGGCAGAGAAAAAAATGACATTAGAAATCCATCCCTCCGCTTATCCGGGTCAGGGTCAGGGGGCAGCAGCCTAAGCAGAGAAGCCCAGACTTCCCTTTCCCCAGCCACCTCCTCCAGCTCCTCTGCGCGGACCCCAGGCATTCCAAGGCCAGCCAAGCGACACAGTCCGTCCAGCATGTCCTGGGTCTGCCCTAGGGCCTCCTCCCACTTAGAGCTAGTTTTGACAACCGGAGATTGGACCACCAAGGCCAGGGATCGGCAACCTTTGCGAGCAAAAGAGCGATTTTAGCACCACTCCAACCAAATATAATTTTCCTGGCGCCGCAAAGCGTACTTGATCTTTAAATTATTATATCACTGTTTATTATTTTATATAGACATACTAGTTGTACCACTAGATGACAATAGTGTGATTTCTTTTATATTTAGATGTTAGTAATACCTTTTGCCCCTCGACACATTGGAGTGTTGCCTGGCAACGGGAGAGTGGCGTTGTGTTACTCGTGCCGCTGAGCTGGACATTTTGCCTTTACCTGTGAACTGTTATTTTGGAGTTTCTTTGAAATTAAATTAATTATTACTTTGTGCCAACTTTAAATCTCAGTTCATGTTTATTTCACAATAAAGATCCCGGCGTTTGATGCCTCATTTCCACAGTGAACTCATCAACTATATCAGGAAATAAACACAACGCAAAATCCACTAAAAGGCACGAGAATATGGGTAACGGCCCAGAGACATTTGGTTACATACAGTTATGTTAAACAATATATAGTACTGTATATCAGAAATATAATCCATGCTGCACTTCTAACATTAGAAAAATAAAGATAACATTTTGTTGCGCAGCTCCCCATATATACTGCTGAGAGAAAAAAAAATACTCATGGGTCATCTTACTTTGCAACACATTAAATAAACACTGAAATGGAGTCTTTTCACCATTTGTAGAAATGAATAAAATAAGAACTAGCATACAATGTGCATTGTGGTTTTTAAAGAAGAAACAAAGAATAGGCCAATTTTTATTTATTTGTGACAAGTCGATTTTCAATATTTTAGAATTTATAACAGATCAATAATATTGAACTCATTAAAGTATTTTTTCTCAGCTCTTTAATGATATTTCTGTTTCTGGACATCACAGTTTCTCTATATCAGGGCTGGAAGATATGACTTTAATCTTCACACTCGCATGTTGATCCAAAGATGGACAAAACTCCAAATGCAGACTTCAGTGTAAATACTCCTGTGCACCCCTTTCCATGGAGATTATGTTCAGCACGTTAAGGTGACTTGTCACATCCACCATGAAATGAAGTGCAACTTTTCTAACCAGTCGATATCTTCCAGTTTGGGATGGGTGAGGCCTTTGCTTTCCAGGAAGGTTGTCATATGTTCCAGACAAGCAGCGCAAATTTTCAGCACCTCTCCTCTAGACAGCCACCAGACTTTCTTCTGGGTAAATGAACAGAACTGTTTAACCCTTTTAAATTTTGTCAAGGCTGCAGGGAGCCACAGCAGGGGAGCTGAAGAGCTGCATGTGGCTCCGCGGGTTGCTGACCCCTGACCTAGGCCCCCGCATTTGGCTGCCACCTAAACCACGCAGCACCAGACCTTAATGACACTTCCTGCAGGTGGTGGGCCCACAGAAAATTGTTCATCATAAGGGTCTTCTGAATTGCTCTTAGTCTGACCTGTCATCTCGGACCAGTTTGCCTTGGGAAACCCTACAAGGGGTGAATTGCCCCCAACAACACAGCTCCTAGGATCACTCAGGCATGCAAACCTCTCCATCACGATAAGGTGGCGATTCAAGGAGGGGTAGTCGAAATGCATTCAAACATAACAAATACTCCTACATAAAGCCAAAGATCAAGTGTTACAAAAGCAATAAAACAGATATTACAAATATACTGTACTTGACTATGCTATACCATACTAATATGAAAATAAGCTTCAGAAAAACTTCACCCATCTGATTAAAGTGCATTTAAATTTTTAGTGTAAAAAAAACAAACTAGCATGTTGCTGATTAAAGCATTAATTATAACTAGGTATTAGAAACATGGAAAACAAGGTAGCGTTGTGCATCTGAAATTTTAAAGGCATATTTCACTTATTTGTCTCATATCATAAAACTAGAATGGGACTCAGCAGAGCACAAACCTCTGCCACGGCCATAGTGCACTCAGATCTGGATCTACACCAAAATCCGTCTCATTCAAGTGACTATACATTAAAAACATCATAGATACTCCAAAACCATTTATTTCCTCCTCAGCTCTGGTGTCAGATTTAAGTCTATGGCTCAATTGGCACAACAGATGAAAAAAAAAAAAATTTGAATCTGGCAAATCCTGGTTTTCACATGGATCTGCACCAAAACCCCTCATCAAGACACATGCATTGTTTGTGAAGAAGTTACTAAACATGTCTAAAAGCACCCTTAAAGAAAGTGATTGAAAAAAAATCCTCAATCCATCCTTTTCTTCCTTGTTCCAAGCTCTACCCTTCCACTCAATTTCATGGAAATCAGGTCAGTAATTTTTGCGTAATCCTTGGCAGAGGTAATGTGTCTTTGAGTACTATTAGGAGATGTGATCCAGATATACAGAAAATATTAAATGTGGCTTGACTCGGACAATTTTTAAGATGTACTACCCGTTTTTCATTTTTTTGGAATATTTTATTTGGGTCTCTGCTAGTGTTGCATTCTCCTGTGAGCGCAGAATGCGCCAACAGTGTCTTTGCAAAATAGTGATGACTGAGTGCTTGTTAGGACTGAACATTGTACTTGGTAACAAGGTGTGATGCTGCTGGAGCTAAAATCAATGGGGGGGGGGAAGCAATAAATGTTGATGGTACATTCCCCTTATTCTGCAGCTCTTTGTTCTCCAAAATAATTAAGTAAATATAAATAAGTGCCTACTGTACAATGGGCAAGGGAAGCCATATGCTGCTACAAAGGCAAAGTGCATTAAGTCTACATTTAACTGAGTTAAGACTAATCTTTGTTGCATCTGATTTATTCTGTGACAAAATATCTTGGGGCAATCATGTTTAATTTAAGACAAAATCAGATATCATATTTGCAACAAATATAAAGTCCAGGCAAAAACAAGACAAAGAGCAGTAAAAGTCAGTGACTATTTCCTGAAAACAAACAGAATAATGAGAAATAAACAATGGAAACAGAGTAATTAATTAAACTAAAAATTAACAGGTAAAATGAAGCAAAAGTCAACAAATAATGAAGGAAATGAAAAAAATTAGAAACAAAATTTTAAAAAAAATTAAAGAAATCTTGAAACTAAAACAATAACAAAATAAGAAGTAAAATGAGATGAAAATAATTAAAGACACAAAATGAAGAAAAACAAACAAAATAGTCAAGAATATGAACCAAAAATAACAATATAAGAAGGATATTAAACAACAACATGATCAAGAACATGAAAAGGTTAACAAGAAATAAAACAAAATAATTAATAAAAATTGTAATACATTTATTTCTCAGTTTCACTGCATATGTTAGGCAGTACAGCATGAGTACAAAAGACCATGCAAATGAATTACAACATGCAGAAAACGCAGCTATTAAATATGCGAGTTGCATATCTCGGGCCGAGCGGTGCATTGTGGGATTTTAGCTACCAATAAGAATCCAAAATAGTGGCGACTGATAGCAACACATGCAGTATTGGCCAATTCAAAGTTTTAAATATTGATGATATGAGATGATTTTTATAGTCCATGACATCCGAGACCACTGCAGGTCACAGACCAAAATGAAAAAGAACTGAATGTCATCGTAGCAACAATACAGAAGCTACTGTGTGTTTTGACGGAGGAAGAGTCAAACAGGACTACAGATCTGTACTGAAAGTGGATGTCAGAGAAGTTTCAGACATCTACAATTTAACGGATGGATTGATGAAATTACAGAGATTAAAAACTGGCCTCCTTGTTCATCAATGTATATCTACTCACAGACAAGAATCCCCTTCCCATTCATCTTAATGATTATAAGGAAATAGGGTTGTAGAATTATTGAACCTGTTACATGTTTGTTTTACTGTTAAACCTTCCTAAATAATATTTTAAAGTTTTTAAACTTGGGTTATATTACTAGACACCAGCCCTGTCAGAGATGGCAAAGGCTAGATTTATAACAATTGACAGTCACGTAGTTGGACCTGCTCAGTTTTTGACGGCAGCCAAAACAAAGACAGTTTAATGTTATGCTACTAAAATTTTATATGCTCTCTCGGTGTTACTACAGCTTATTTTAATGTGTCAACATTTATGTATAATGGTGATTGGCGTAGTTACAAGCCAGATGTAACTCATGAACAAGACTTAAAAAGCAATTAGGTTTAATTAAGTTTTAATTTATTTACTGCATTCACCCACTGTTTTTGTTCGTCAGGGTTTTTTTCTACCGTGTAAAATGTGTGGAGTACAAACAGTGGTTTACCTGTACACGGTTGGCTGCTACTAGATCTTTTGATGTGATCATGCTGTTTTTTCCCCCTCACTGTTGTACCTTATAATGACCATTAGAACAAACATATGCAATACAGTTAGCACCTGTCACTGTAATTCATTTATGGCTTAAAGTCATTTTTTAACTATGTTTAAGGAGATGGGTGGTCACTTGCCCTTATCATTCATATAGTAATTAAAATCAGCAACCCAGAAAAACCACCGTGTGTGCATAAGAGATGTGCAAGTCGCTTATTTTTGTAGCTCCAAAAAGATTTCCCACACTGATACTTTAATAGAACTAGATCCCACGCAAAAAAAATGTACATATTTAAAAAATGAAAAGGTACTTCACAAACAGTAACACACAAGATCCCGTTAAGAACAACCTCCTCCCATTACTTAAGCTATTTTTTTTTTTTTTTTTGCCATCAACCTGCTGAATGTTTATTCATCTTACCAGTACGTTGATAGATTCAATGACATCAATGAAGACCTCGTTCTTTTTGTATTTAATTCCCTCTGACCTCCAGGACACGGCGTTGGTGACTGTGGTTGGTACCTTTGACTTTGCTACTTCCAGCTTGGCACCTTCCTGGGTGATGTATCTACCGAAGACAAGACGCCATGCTGTGACACAAAACCATCACTTTTACCTAACTCTACATGTGTTAAGGTGCGTGTTCTGCAGAATCGCACTCCTGTAAGATCTTGCTGTCTGTGGTCTGAGGGAATCCAAAATCCATCAGCTCATCCAGCAGCTCATACACAACCACAAAGTTGTCCTGGATGCTCTCCTCCTCGAGCTCCTTGAAGTACTCAGTGAACACCTATGAAATAAGTCAGACATCCACCTAATTAACTCATCTGTGTTCTTCAGACCTTTATATGAAACACAGACTGTAAATGAAGTTTAATCACTAACTGGAACAAATACTGAAATGAGTCACTACTATGTCACACTTACCTCAACCAGTTTGTAGAGGAAAGAGTACACAAGGGATGCATTGGAGTTTTTGTTTGTTGTGGCCACCACTGAAAAGATCAGGTTAAGGAGAAATGCACAACAACTTAGTCAGGGGTTCGCAACCTGAGTCTCCAGGGCCACATGTGGCTTTGTAGCCCCTCTCCAGTGACTCCAGTGGCTTTGGCCAGCGATGGAAATAAAATATTCTAATGAATCAAAATGAACACAATAAGCACTAAATCAACGAGATGAAAAATTAACTAGATAATAAACAAAAAAATAAAATACATGGAAAAAAAAAATCTACAAAAGGAACAATACAATCAAGGAAGTGACCAAAACCAAGAATATGGACAAAAATAATAAGTAATGAACACAATTAGGACAAAATTAAACAAAATAATCCATCAAAAAATAATAATGATACTGAACAGATATTCATAAAAAAACTAATAAATCAACTTGATGTAAATGAGTAGAAAATGAGCAAAAGAGTCAAGTAAATAATCAGGAAAATGAACAAAAATGACCAAAATAATCACTAAAATGAACAATAATGTACAAAATGATTCATTGAATGAAGAAAAAACGATTAACAAAATGCATACAAATAAACAAGTTAATAATCAAAATGAATACTAATTTTGACCAAAATGACAAACAAAATGAAAAAAAAGAATACTGGTAATGTAATAACACATTTCAACATATTACAGCTAAAATGTGCATCATGTCATGTGGTACGTACATAAAGGGTTGAAATATTTTTTGTGGCTCCTTACATTGTAAAGGTTGTAAAAGAACCCTGGACTAAGATCACTGCTATGGTTTAGTTCCTGACATTGACTTTCATTTGATTTTGGAGCTTTCGTCTGATTTCAGGTTTCTTGCATTATTTGAGGACTCAGTATTAATATGACGCCTCAAGGATACAATAGAGGTTGCTGTGTTTGATCCACAGAAAGTGAACATTTCCATGTGATATCACAGGACAGATCATCCCCTCCTCCTCGTGTTGCATGAGTAAAGGCATGAAGTGGTCGATCTCCGCCATGTCCACGTCTCCTTTGTAGTTCCGACATATCAGTACCTAAACAGGTCAAACAACCCATGGTTAAAACAGAGCTGGCCGCTAAGTTGGTAATCGTTGTTATAGTGAAATATGCTGGCTATGCTGGATATATATATATATATATATATATATATATGCTGGATATATGTGGTTTATTTTGAAGTCATGATGAAATTACTGCATAATAAATTAAATGAGTAGAATGATGAAATTAAACAAACAAATCTTTTTAACTTTTTTCATCTATCTGTTGGCCACACTTGCTCTCTGAGTTTGGGTTTGCTCTCCATCTGGTTTTTTGACATTGACTTAATTTGTGAAGAACAGAGGTACCGGTAATCTTGGATTATGATTGGCAGTACATAAATATAGTTTTATTCCAACACAAGCACACCTCATTCTACTTAATGAGGTACTGATTAGATGATCACCTGAACCAAATCTGATTTAAGGAGGAAAAGTTAATGAATCAGGTTTGAATGAATGGAACCTTTATTGCCCTTAGGGGAATTTGTCTTGCACCAAGAGCATGAAACAAAAGTAACAACATCCACAAAGTCACACAAACATGAACACATGATTAATTACATAAAAAATCTCTACAAGGGTTATTCCACCAAATACTGATTTCTGAACTCTAAGTTAAAACATTAGTATTATGTGGTATAAAAATGAATATAAACTTTTTTTTTGAGCCTGAAAACACTGCATCTTTTAATTTTGACCATTTCTCATGTACTGCAAATAAATGCTCTAATGACAACATTTTTATTTGGTGTTAGGAGAAATGTTTTCAGTCATTTAGAGAATAAAAGATTAATGTTCATTTTACTCAAAAACATACCTATAAATAGTAAAGTCAGAGAAACTGAAAATTTTGCAGTGGTCTCTTTATTCTTTCCAGAGCTATACTGCTGAAATGAATAAAATTGAATTTAATTTTTTGCCATTGTCTTTTATGCCATGCATGTCTTTTTTTCATTTTTGTGCCTTTTCGCATCCTTTGTTGTTTTCATCTTGTTGCATCTGTTACACCTTTTTGTCTTTTATATAATCTTTGTTGTAAATTTTACTAATTATTTGAAACCACACATAATTGTCTGGTTTCTACACCAATCACTCAGGACTAACTTTCAGCCTACAGTTGAATAAAATAAGGATTTGTCTCTTATTGTGATATTCATTTATTTTTGGCAGCATTGCCCAGGTGGAGGTCATTAGACATAAATTTCAATTTTATTTTTGCAGTTATTATTTTCCCTCAAAGCCATCATTTGCAGGTGAGACAGTGATTCTTCCGCAGCTATAAGTCACTTATATCGAACTGTCACAAAGCTACATTAGAAAGTGGCTCCTTGTTCTTTCACAATTAAGTTGGCAGATTCTACCTTAACCCTTTCATGCATGAATTATTAAAAACTGGGGATATGATATTTTCAGCCTCATAGTACTTCCAAACAATCTTTAAAATCATATTAGTTTGGTGAAATGCAATTGTATGTTCATTTTGCTTTGTATTATGTTCAATTCTCCTCAGATTTTGTTAACTTTTATGTCATTTTTTGATTATATTATTCATTTTAATGGGGTTCATTTTCTTGATATTGATTTTTCTTTTTATTTTGCCATTTTTCTTCCAACTCTCTTCATTTTTTTCTCCATTTGTTGATTGTTTTGTCCATTTTCCATCTGATTTCGTTCACTTGTATTTATTCCCCTTGCTGTTTTTGTAACTTTTGCCTCTTGTTGCCGCTCGTTTTCCCCGATTATTTCGTTATTTTTGCTTTTTGGATTACCATAAATATGCCACCTCGTCCAATCAGTTTACCTTTGCAGGGCATCGCAGTGAACACCACGCATGAAAGGGTTCAAACAATGACATGTTTTGACTGAACGATAAGATGGAAGCCGGATCGGGTCAAACCTGTTCAGGATGCAAACCTTCACATACTGATAAAAGATGTAGCAGCTTGGTTAGATTTAATCCTAAATGTCACATGTGTTGATGTTTAACTCGCACACCCTTTGAACACACACTGCTGATGAAACAGGACATCTGAAACGACACTTCCACTTCTTTCTCTGTAGTAACATGTTACTTTTTCCGTCTTTTGCCATGCTGCGAAAAAAGTTGGAAAAGTGCATAGCTGTGACACAATAACAGTACATTCACTGTCTTGGGTCACGTTGTACAGTGGTGAAAGCTGTGGCATTTTCCCAACTCACATGTAGCCGGAAGTAAGAAAAACCAATGAATGAGTCTGTCGCAAGTTTATTAATTTTTAACGACGCAAGTGCTATTAATGTTTAACAAATAAAGCCACAGTGACAGACTCGAACCTAAGAGAGTTATGAATAATAACATGTTCCCGTCATTCTCTAAAGTATAACTGAGGAAGTAGTGTACATGGAGATAAAAGACAGACGTTATCAGTGAGTATGAGCTATTGTGCTAGTTTTACCTTCCCCTTCAGATCCAACACGAATATAGCCGAGGCGGACATTGTGTTTGAACCAAAAGTGTTGAGTCCTCAACAAAAACACGGTGAAATGTGAAGTTCCAGGCTCTTTGCTGTTATATTTATCGTCTTTCTACCCAAAGTACAGACATTCACTAGCTTAAAGTGATCGTGTATTCAGCGTTTCTTTTCCTGGCGGTGTCCTGACGTCATCACGTCCAGGTGAAACATTTACAGCGTTCAGCTCACCTGGACGGGAGTGTGCTGCTCAGTGTATCCGCTAGAGGGCGCCAGATACATACAAATTATGTATCTGCCTGGTTCTGTCCCATGGTTCGCACTACGAGTATGATGATGCCGTAATACAGTTCATGTTTCATTTTTCTTCTTTTAAGGTCACATTTTTCGTCTATTACTTTTCTGTTGAATTTATCTTTTCTTTTAATCACAAAACAAAACAAAAAAGATAACAGTCACACTCAAAACATTCAAATCCTACAATTACACATTTGGAAAAGAGGTTGGCAACCTATACAATATGTGTGTGTGTGTGTTCATTAGTGTTCATTTTATTCATTAAATTTGTCATCTTGTATATTTTTTGTTCATTTCTCCTTAGCTCATCATAGAGGTGTATATTCACTTTTCCGTCTGAATGTTACAAGCCATGTAGGCAACAAATCAGAATTCATTTCATTCAGTTCTATCCCAACTTTAACACGGACTCAGAGTCCAATAGAAATATATGCACAAAATGAAACAAAAAAATATACACCAAAACAGCTGTTGCTTAACTAGTACTTGCTCTAATATTCAGCAGAATGGACACACCACTCTACTGTGAACTGAAGTAGTGTGTCTCATATTTAATGTGTACCAACATAAATACACACTGAAAAAAATACACCAGCCTGTGGCCCACCTCCATCCAGTCTTCAATATCCTCAAATGATGGAAGAATTAATGAGAGAGAGCATTATGTCAGTGATTCATGACACAAATGACTGTAATTAATTTGTTGTGATGTTTAATTTGAGTCTGACACAATAAAGCAGACGTCAACAGAAGATTATTCTTTTTTCAAACAAGGACACAAACATGACAGTGGGTTAAAACACACACTCGTCAGGTCAGAAATGAATGACATCCAGTAATAACCTCTGTATTTGTGACTGTGTCCAAGTGGCTAACTGTCCAGCTGTCTGTCACTGAGCCTTTGTTTTACAACTTTAGAGGCTCATATGTTCAGGTAGGATTTTTCTTGATACTAGAAACAGCTCTTATCCATCATTTTTAACCTTGTCGAAGACCTTGTAAACATGTCTCTTAAAGATAGCAGTGTTCTTTAAACCCTACAAGAGTGCGACGGCCTTGACCGGCGCTACAAGTACATGGAAACTGTTTTGCAGTGAACACAAGGCAACTTTATCTTGTTCTACTCTTGAACATTAATCATTATAAAAAGTGTAACCTTGAATCAAAGAGTTGCAGGAGAGAAACCTCCTTTTTTACTATTAATATGTCGGTGTTCAAAAGTAAATCTTTAAATAAATGTTATCTACTTTTGTAGGTGTAACCAGAACACTAGATTTACTGATATGACTAATAGTATGGTACCCTGTCCTAAGAGTAATTCATAGGGGAAAAAACAGCTACAGAGCAACTATTAGTGGGAATAATTTCCATCCTGTGATTCATTCCTGTGTAAACTGTTACATATTTGATGTGGATCGCAGAAAGACGAGCTGACTGCTGTGACACTCAGCTAATGAGCTCCCTTGTAAAGAAGCAAATAAATAAATACGGTAAGTGTTTTTTTTATATTTGTGCATATTTCTGTCCTACTTGTATGCAAATGTGTGTGCTGCAACCTCATGATTCAGGTCAGCGATCACATGCTTGTTGAGTTTCTTAAACAATAAACCTCATTCTCGTGAGCTCTCAGTGTATCACCAGCTGCCCCTTTGGGCCTTCATGATATTAAACCTTCATCCATGTTTCTGTCTGCTTCTTATCAGACGTGTAGGAAGGCACTGCCAGAGAATAACAGACCTGCTGGAACAGAGGACTGAGCATGTGTCTGTGGTCACCAGAGGGAGATCAGAGTTTTTCAGGATCTCTCTGCTTTGTCCACATGGTTTGGTTCTTCTTATCCAGACATCATGACCGTATCTGGGCTATAAATGAAAAAGACACATCTTAAGCATGCAGAGCTCAGAAAGGAGACGAGCTAGAGGGAGGTTTCCCAAATGTCTTTGGCTCAAGACCAAAAAGTGAAATGCAGCTTCTCCTTCGTGGTCAAATTTGAAAACCCATTAAAAAAACATATTTATGTCATGTAAAGGAATGAACATCAAGCTTACATTCTTAATTTTGATTTGATGTTGTCTTGTTATACCAAAAGTAAGAAAATAAGTAGTAAGACCAAAAAGCATAATAAACCAGCAGCAAATATGAACAAAAAATCAAGAAAACCTACAAAAAAATCACAGAAATGGACAAAAAAAATATACAAGTTAGTCATTGCAATAAAAATACACAAAACAATGAACAAAAGTTAGCAAAATAAACAAAATGCAAACAAAAACATGAACACAATGTATACAAAATTAACAAAAATATAAGAAATAAAAGATTCCAAAAAACTGACAAAGTAGTAAAAAAAAAGACGAGGTAATAAAATAAACACAATAATAAACAAACAGGAACAAAATAATGAACAAAATGTAAACAAAGAAACCCAAAATATCCATTAAAAAATCTACAAAACAGTCACTAAAAAAGAAAAAATGTAAAACACAATAGACAGAAATGAATAAAACAAAAAATAACAAGCAAAATCAACTAAATTATCAAGAAAATGAGCAAAAATGAGCAAAATAAACAAAACGGAGAGACAAAATATACAATATATCCATAAAAAGAGCAAAAATATATAAGAAATGTACCAAAAACCCCCAACAATTTTTCAAATAAAAATGGCAAAAATTCTAAACAAAATATTAATATTAAGTAAACCAAACATCCATGAAATGAACAAAATAATCAAGGCAGCAACAATAGATATATGAAATAATCTCCAAACTGAACAAAGTGAATAACTAATGAATAAAATACACAAAAATGAAAGAAAATTCAAACTTAAATTTTAAAATACTAACCCACCCAGTAAAAAAGAGTGCATGATCCATAAAATAGTGGCATCATAAACACACTGAGGACGCCTTTAACCATACAGGAGTGCTGTAACTGCTCATCTCACTGCACTTTATTTTGTTTTTTTGTCAAGGGCCATTTTCTTTATTGATTTTGATTAACATACAGAACTTTTGTCATGCATTTGACATTCAGTGGCTTATGTAAAACTGAACTAATTTGTCTTCTCTTGGTGTTTGTTCAACTCAGACATGCAGAAACACTTCATGGCTAGACTTCATGCAAACTACTTTCTCTTCTTTTGCTCAGCGCTGTCACACTGAAACAAAAAGTAAAATCACACTCATATTTTCAAACAACCTCTCTCTGAAACACCCCAGACACACTAGGATAATTAATTTTTAGCCACATTATATTCTGAAGGAAGCTTTGTTCAGTCTGTTAAACAAATATGTGCTTTTTGTTTGCAGAATACTTTTACTCTTACTCAGTCGCATTTCTGATGAAACAAATGTACTTGTACTTACAGTGGGGACAATAAGTATTGGGAAATGTAAAAATGTGCAAGTTCACCCATTTAAAAAGATAAGAGAGGTT
>JAQQAE010012136.1:0-13296 GCA_029823295.1 Pseudamia nigra | reverse complement strand
TCTTCGAAGATGATGGTTCCACACTATCCTTATATCACTTGTTGCCAGCTGAAACATAATCACCCATGCAGAAATTATCCAATGGGAGGCTCATTTGCCCATTTGCTTAGTTAAATCCAGGTGGTGACTTTTTTTTGGCCAGGCAGTGTATAACTGCAGCAAAACATCACTAGACTATGGTCAAAGAACAATGCCAATGTCTACAGACCACAGAAGAGTTGTATGTATCCTAACTTGCTGACAGCACTAAAACCAGTATCCTCTGCAACTATTTTAAGTCACACTGGTCAAGATGTGACATTTTGGATACATTTTTAGTGGATAATGTACTGTATAGACTTTAAACCATCTCTCCAGTAGCTGTAGTGATTAGGATGTATGCCTCACAGTAACAAAGAACCAAGTCCAGTTGCAGAGCCTTTTTGCATGGTGTTTCCATGTTCTCCCCATGTCTTATATGGCAGGATTACAAGATTGGACCATTTTTGTTCATATCGTGAATATGAAAACAATTGATGAAGTTATACAAATTGTCAGTTTGTTATTTTATGATTAGTTCAGTAGTTATTCACAACAAATACTGATTCTGTGATGGGTACATTACTGAATTAGCAGACTTTCCATTTCAATTTGGTGTCAGTTGCATGTCTATAGCTTTATGTGCTACCTTACAGTAGCTATTTTTCTTCTTCCCTGTAAGGATAAACATTCTGAATCACTATATTTGGAAGATTGCCCATATCTGGATCAAACTTTGTGGTTTGATAGAATCTACTATGGTGTTATCCAATGTTTTTGGCGAACTGTTCTAGGTGTTATTTGTGTTGTTAGAAGAATAAATGTTGAATTTGGCCCTATCTCACAATAGTGAAAAAAATCTTTAAAAATCTTTTGGATTCAGATGTTAATCCAGATCACTAAGAATCTAACTGAGTGGTCCTTGTGCCATTTCAGACCTGTCCTGAAAATTTCATCCAAATCCATTTATAAGAAAAATAAAAATGAACAAATCACCCCAAAAAAAAAAAAAAACTAAAATGGGTCTGTTCTGTGACGTGGAGTTACTCACTGCCTCGGGTACTTTTGTTCGTGAGTTATGTTGTGAAAACTTATGTTGACAAAACTTAACTTCTTTGGTGGAGGTAACAAATACACCAACATGAAAACATCAGCTCGTTGATGAGAGGTAAAAATTCCTTTATATTACAAAGTGAGTGCTGGGTGAATAAACAGCCTTGGTGGAGGTATGTGCTTTGTGAGTGCAAACACTGCCGGAGAGCACTTTGAATACACTAAAATGAGTGTGTTTTCCTTGTTTGAAGTGTTTCAACCATTCTTGCTCCATTGATGAAACTGGCAAAAACTAATCAATGAGTACAGCGCTTTGTCCAGGGGTATATGCACATTCATGTGAGTGTGTTTGTTGGAGAAAAAATTCCACATTGATTGATGCTGTTGAAGACTTAGAACAGGAACAATTATGGCATATTTTGCCCACAGTGCTCCCCTTGTGGTCACACACAAATTAATTTATATAAAAAATCCTACATTTTATAGATTTATAATGAAAGTGGTTTCAATGTCACAAATAGTGCCCTATTATTAAGCTATTGGTGGACTCAAAAAAACCATGTTATGCTATTTTTTTATTAATTTATTAACATGCTTTTAATTGGACTAAAATAAAACATTTCCCATAAAAGCTAAACAGCTTCTTTTTTGATGAATTACAACTTAACACTGCAACTTACACACCTAATGAAAGTGCTTTTGATTTTTATGCCCATTAACAAATTCACATGCGTGTAGTCCTGAAAACAGTACTAGATTTGGTTCTTTGCTGTTTAGTGAGTATTATTGTTACTGATCTGCAGGTTTTCTGTAGTCATAACTTTCCTGATTCTGATTGGTCTCTGTAAACTGACGTACTGTACATAAATGATTTAGTCATAGAAGAACATAAATCAATAATGAAAGTTAAAAACAGGAGCTGTTTGTGCCCGCTATACAATAGCCTGATGAATATACCACCATGAGGTCCACAATGAGAAGAGCAAGCAGCATTACCATGAAAAAACAAATGTAGCATTATTTGTGGGTTGTTCCACAGAGGTTGTGTTCTAAAGTCAAGTAAACACACGTGTACCTTTGCAAACCACTAAAGAAACTATGCCAAGTACAGTGGTATCTCGGACAACAAACTCTTCTGACAACGAAAAATTCGGATACTGAAGAAAAAAAAAACTGCAAAAAATTTCACTCGGACAACGGGGTTTTAATCGGAGAACGAATAGTCACTTCCGGGTCTCGGCGAAGCTAACAGAGGTTTTTTTTTTTTTTATATAAATTTTTTATTGACAAATTGTTAGCTAACACAGGCTAACGGCTAATAGAGTTAGCCTGCAGTCACTTCCGGGTCTCGGATGTGAAAGACCCAGAAGCTAACAGCCGCTAGCCAAGCTAACAGAGGCTAGCGGCTAACAGCCATTAGCTTGTGTTATGGAGAGCTTGTGTTATGGAGAGCTTGTGTTATGGAGAGCTGCTGCTTTTGGATCAAAGAACAGGAAACAGCTGGTAATACTGTACCATTATTGAAGCCATCGGGTAGCGCCGCCCCCGGCTCCCAGCCCCGCGGGTGTATGTCTGACTTACACAGACTTTTGTTTGTCAGACAGAGCTAAACCACACTTCCAGAAGTGCAGTCAGTGAGAAGACCAGAACTGAATTGAACTTGCTTTGGTTTTAATACTTTTCTGCCCCTACATGCTGACTAGACATGCAAAATCACTGGCTGACCTTCGACACCCAGACATGTACAAAATGCAACAAAACAAGACGTGTCTGCAGGTAAATATGCCATTATTTTTACTGGTACAAAGTTTGCTTACAATTATACCGTGTGTCCAAAATGATTTTGGTTATTTAATATATTTGTTAGAATCCCATCTGTTTAATCCCATCTGCCGATAAATTCAAGATCAGATGAATATTAGGGCAATATTACATTAAATACAATTGTTAAATGGCATGAACAAAATACTGAGTTGGTGAGATGTGATGAACTTATGACCCCAGACCCAAATTTTATTTGCAGCCAGACTTCAACAGAACTGCACAACATGGGATTGCATACAGATCGTCCTGGCTTCCTCTTTTCCTGGCCTCACCAGCGTTTGACTTTTTCCTTGCAGGATACCTAGGGTGATTCCAATAGAGATGAAGCAACAATTATCTGCTGTGTCCAGTGCCTCAGCTGTGAAGTGCAACTGACTGACAAGGGTTTAACACGAGACATAAACAAGACCGGTATTTTGTTGCAAGAGAACACAGTGGTAATTTGTCTTTTTTTAAAGGGCAGAGACAGTTCTAAATTGAACTGCAACTACGCAGTTAAGATACCTGCTACATGAAGTCAAACTTTGATATGATATCATTTATTTATTCTAGATTGTTTTCATTCAAAGATCAAAGACATTGCAAAGTGTCCTCATCAGACTAAAGAGATTGGAAGACATGTGGAAATGAACTGAAATGTAAAGAGATTGAAAACGCTACTTGTTGTCCTTTTGTTCTGAATGCAGATTAATACAGTATTCCGTGAGGCTTTTGCAGAGTGACATGCTTAATTTATTAAAATTACTAATTTTGAAAAGTATAATGGGGAAAAAAGGTTTTTGTTTTTCATGTTACTTATTTCACTAAATTTCATTATTTAAGCTGAATATTTACATGTTTACTCACAATGTAAACCTACCAGATTATGAATGTATGATATGTACAAAGTAATGTCAGTGGAATAAGGACTATTTTTGGGTTTGCACTGACTCAAATAATGCATACACTGGTAACTTAGTATCTGTGGGTGGAATGCTTCTCACGTCTGCCCTAAATTCAGGTCTCTAAAAAGATAGAATAGGACATTGAGGAAAAACAGAAAAGACACTCAAATGACTATGCTAAATGCACTGAATAATGATGTTTTGCTGAGTTTTATTACAATAATGTTAAACTATGACAACCATTAATTAGAGTTGATATATCATATGCATTACTGTGTTTAAATGAAATGTCTTTAAGACCATTTAGTGTATATTTTAGTGCTATTTCTATGTTAGTCTGGACAGGTCCTAATGGTAAAATTATGCTCTTCAGTCCTTAGAACTTTAATGTAGCCTACATAAAGGATCAATGCCACAAGGTCCAATTGATCTATTTTCTAATTATTACCTTAAGATGTTCTCTGTGCACCGTCATACCAGTATCCAATCAAATCCAATTAACATTGGTGCCCCCCTCCAGAAAACTGCATTATAGAGGGATTACACAGCTATCTGTGCTGGTCTGATTAATGGCCGCAGTAATTAATGCTGAAGGGGTCTGTCCAAGTGCCTCAGCATAGAGGAGCATCCAGCATTCAGGCAGCTGCAGCAAACAGCTCACACACATGTACTTGCATAAAACACACACACACACACACCATTACCTGTACCTCTTATATTATGCAACATATGCACACATAAGGTTGTATTTGGAAAGGCTTGTGCACTTGATACATATGGTGATTGGCATACATACAGTACCTTGATTATGCCTAAGTCTGTGCTATCATTTTTTCCCCCCAAAGTGATACATCAGAAAATGTAATATATGAACAAACATACTGAGACATCTGGCTGCACTTACAGGAGATAAAATGAGCTAAAATAAAGACTATAATGAACAAAATAAACAAATGAACTGATGAATGAAAAAATTGTACATTTTGTTCATTTGCTTAAAGTAATCAAGAACACAATATGAGGAAAAAACTCCTATTACTCTTACTCTGTACACCGTTTATCACAAATTCAGCATAAAAAAAAAAAAACTAGTCAAGTTCATGTAAAGGAGTAAATGCACTGAAGTGCTACTCACTTCTGCCTATAAACCATGCTATGTAACTATAAATTAGACCACCTTTACAATATATCAAGCTAAAGTTTCATTCATTGTACTTTTTTGTAACACCAACTAATATAATTTATAGGGCTGTCAAAATTAACGCATTAAAGCAGATTAATCCATTTGCATGATTAATCAGATTAAAGATTTCAACTATTGCGGCTAATTCAGTTATTTTAGCAAGAAAAAAGAAATTGTGGCGAGTGGAACTACATTGTAAAAAAACAAGTGTTTTATGAACATTTATCATTTATTACGTGTATTTGGATACTATTTGGTAAGAAGTGACCATTATTTATTTTGAATATGTTGCCTTAAATTCGGCTTAGTTGTCTTTCCGCTAGCTGTTTTCGTTTTTTTGTATTTTTGCATTTGACCGTAAATGCTGTAGACTGAAGACTGACGTCATCACATCACATTACTACCGCTTGAGAACTAACGTTGTTTGCATTGACCATAATTTAAAACAGAGCAGAGTCAATTTGCGGAGCCAAGTGCTAAACAATTCCAAACAGTGGCACATGAGTGGGCAATTGAAGCAAAAATCATAACTATAGGGACAGACAGTGCACATAACATGACAGCTGCGACTAAACTCTTTTAAACTAGATACATTTAATAGTATGAAATAAACATGTTGAGTGTATTTGTCACCTTCTGTCATGAGTGTTTTTGCTGCCACAAAATGAAAAACAATGAATGGGTATTAAGAGTGATTAATCAAAATTAAACCAGTGACTCTGATTAATTTAGATTAATAATGAATGGGTATTGATTGTGATTAATCAAAATTTATTTACAGTGAACCCGTGATTAAACAGATTAAAAATTTTAATCATTTGACAGCCCTAATAATTTATTTACATGCTGAAATGTTATTTTAATACATGTATTGCTGTTTACTGTGAAAACTACACAATTCAGGAAACAGGAAAATCAGCAAGCAACACGACAATGGAAACATAAAAAACAGACATACTGTGTATAATTGATGAGTATCAATCCAAATAATTCATATAACAATCTACTTGCAACACCACATTCTTGAGATAATGATCCTCAGCATCTTCAGCAGAGAATTATCACAGATGGTTAAACCTAATCTCCAGGATGTGACATGCAAATTTGAAGGCTCATGCTTTTCTTCCCTCACTGTGAATCTAACAGTTCATTTCCACATCAAATGTTTTTATCATGGCACGGTATCTCATATTTCAAAGACTGTGGCTTATATGGTTTGACTCCTGTCTGATAACAGCACAAACACCTGCTTGCTCTGCACACTTCCTGCTTGAAGAGGCTTTTATATACTGTAGGCTTTGGATTGCTCTACTGAAATATGAGGTTTAATCTCCTTGTTTTTCACTTGTTTCCGAATCCTCTCCATGTCTTTTTAACTCTTACAAGTGTATTGTAAATTCCTGTAAATTGCAATACAAAGAACAAGAAAAAGCTTTGGTAAATTGTTTGAATTAATAAAAGTTTTCTGTGTGTCTGTGTTTGTTCATTCATGTCTGACTTTTGCTTTGGTACCAGCTATTGCTACTACATTCTGTTTCATTTGGGTTAACCACCACAATAGAAATGCACAATTCATGAGGTGCAAACACTCAGTTCTCAGTATCCTCTGAAGGCCATTTGAAGGGGAGGTGAAATTACTCTCATGAATAATGCATACAAAACTGTTTCCAAAATAAATGTCAGTCAATGCTGAAGATGTCAGTTGAAGTGATAAAAAATGCACCACACATGATGCTTAATGCAGTGCAAATGAATCACTTATTTAATGCAATTATTTCACCAATTAAATAATAAAAGCACATTTGCTTTCATTTTGTGTCATACAACACTGAGCAACGAAATTGGGATTGGCACATAGTCTTGTTTAGGCCAAACTCAGCCAAATGAGTTGGGTTGATTATGTCTGGTATCAGAAATGTCTAAATCAATTCAGCAGTGTCTCTTTTCTGGTTAATTAATAAACACTGACAGATTTAAATTCTATGACTAAGCACAAGTGTGTAATTTAAGGGGGGTTACAACCCCCCCCCAAAAAAAAATCCAGCCAACATAACCCCCTTAGTAATCACATAATTGTAGAATAAAAAGAAGTTGTATTGACTTAATTCGCAAGCAACAAAAAAGTTTAATCTTTAAGAATTTGACAATGTGCCTCCAAACCCACTCGCCTCACTGCAGAAGACTCGGTATTGCCCAACCCATCCGTTCCCTTGGCGCAGTAGGGGGAGGACTTCCAACTCAGGTTTTTGCACGTTATACCCAATTTAAGCAATATGTGTTAACAACAAGTATCAGATATGAAATTTTAATTTGAATACAATGTAATAGTGTTGCACATGGAAAAAAAAAAAAAAGTCACAACTGCAAATTCATTGTGCTGGAGATGAATATGCTGGTCCTGCCGGAGGGTGGTGACACGTGGCCGGTTGTTACTGTGCCCTGTGTCATTACACCTCCTCCATAGACATGAAATGGTTGACATGTGGACGCTCAAGGCCCTGACAACACGTCTTTACGTCATTCCACCAGTCAGCATACCAAAGCCTCGTCCTCACGGAATTTAACATACTTGTACCATGGACAAAAGTTGCACTGAAACAATGCAAATAAGTACTAAAAATTGCCATTGGTACAGCTATTTATTGACCAAGTTTTAGAAGGATTGGTCAGTTGGATCTACTCAATTTTATTAGTATGTCATTGCTACGGTCTGTTCCAAGGGGGTGTGGTTTCAGATAGGGATTTACTGACTGATACACATTTGGAGGAGGTAGGTGTGGTTTGAGAGTGTTCATCAGCTGTATTGGAAGCCGCTGTCTCTGACACAAGGTGATAAGAATGAGACGTGGAGAACATTTAAAAAAAAAAAAAGAATTAAAAACCGAGCAAGAGGTGAAACAGCTGAAAGACAACGGACCACACCGGCCACAGACTGAGAACCAAACATCAAGGAGCACGCCATCACCTTTCACTTTTGTATATATACACAGTATATTCACCTTAATAAACTTTGAACAACAGCCACTTCCCAAGAGTGAGCTGGCCGTTCAACTGGAACAAGACGCAGACCAACGGACAGACAGACATCATGGGTGTCGTCAATTGCTGGATGCACAAGCAGACATGTTGGGTGAGTCTACAAACCTATTCCTTCCTCCTGGCACACACACCCAGGGGGAGTATAGAACATGATTCAAGTTTGGTGCAACACACAGGGTCCTGTGAGGTTTGTTAGGGGGGCCGTCTTGGGGGCTTAGAGAGCTACAGACCCCAAACAACCATAATTCTAAGGCTGTGCATTCAAGTGCAGTCAAGTAGAACAATGTACCCACACAGCAAAACAAAGCCAAACCTTATGAGCTTTCAAGGTGTTTTCTGTGTCTCATAACTCATATTCACCATTTGGCTCAGCACACTCAAAATATCTGGAAGTGTTGTGTTGGAAGTTTTGGTCAGTGTATTTTGCTCTTGAAAAGGAGTACCACATGTGATAGTCCTACATTTACAGAAATGACATTGCATCCCCCACACTTTTCCCCTTGCTGTAATGAGTTATATCCAACCTCATGATGCAGTGCCTTGCATTAATGAAGCGAACACAGGCAACATGTCTGTTGATGTGACACGTCATACACTGACTGATTTGTCATTGAGCAAATTACTTGTCCTATTTCACACCCAGAGTGGTAGAGACCATTCTGACTGAGGCAAAGTCACTACTAAGTCGATGTGGGAAAAGTAGTATAATTTGAATTACTGTTCAAAAATTTCAAAGAAGGAACAAAATAAAGCACGTATGAAATTGTTTAACACAGTGCTATTTTAATGCTCATTTTCATTCCATATGATGTCTATGGTAGGTCAGCAACCTGTTTACTGTTCACTAGTTATATTTTGACATGATTTATCATTGTGATATTTTTTGTTTCAAGAAACAGAGGATAAAAATATGATGCTGAATGAAAGAAAAAGACAGATAGCTTTTTACTAAGCAATTCAACATACAATCAACTAAATATAGACAGAGACTTTGGTCTTTATAGGGTATCAGTGATAGGTTTTATTTTAATTTTACTTTGTGTGTATGTTCTGATTCACAAAATTGATTAACATTGGAAAATTAAGAAAAGTAGTAGGAATATGATTGAATTAGTATGAATGCATAAATGTTTGAATAATAACAGATAATATAAAAGATGTGTAAAAACAGATAAGAAAAAACAATTAAAATTTAGGAAAATGTACACTCAATAAAATGAATAAATTTATATAGTCTTATATTTAAAGACTCAACACATAAATTCACAGTAATAATAGTAATACTAATTGACACTCTGGGATTTACCTTTGCAATATATGCAAGAAACTTTTCTTAAACCATTTGAGCATTAACTGAGCTCATTATATATCAGAGGCAAAAATGTGAATGTGCAGCAGCAGGATGGAGAAGGGGGAGAAGATGCACCAGGTGACCAGGGGAACCGGTTGAGTTGGCCAGAGGGAGACAGAGAGAGCACGAGAGGCACAGGTGACCAGCTAATGATAATCAAAACTGGGTGCACACCCCCACACAAAATCGCAGAGTAGGACCTGCCAACATCTTGACTGCTACCAGTGCTGAAATGCTTAACACCTAATTTATTTATTTATTTAACCAGGGAAGTCAGTTGAGAACCATTTCTCATTTACAATGATGACCTGGGCCAGAGGCACATATAGAGAGGTACTGGGCAGACCTACAACTTCATAGTGGCATAAAGAGATTATTACAAGGCTGAAGATACATTCAGTTCATGGAAATGCCAAAATAGATGGGCAAATTAGCCTCGTCCTTTTATCAAACCAAATGATTTTCACTCCTCCCTCTTCTGCAGGACACACACACTGACATTTTTTCTTTAAAAAAAATAAAATAAATAAAAATCTTATTAATCTTATAAGAGCTATAGACCCCGCCCCTCACCCTCACATGTTGAAGCCAAAGTTATGCCCTTGACTAAACACAAGCTATGCACGCTTTTGGCAATTCCTGACTGCAGGTGCACAGCAATATTGATGCACTTCAAGGGGAAAGAATTTCTTGTGGATTTCAACTTGGTCAAGCATAGATGGAACCAGCAACACAAATCATACAGTTTCCTGTACCTCGGAAAAGATGACGTAAACAAAGAAAGAAAAAGAGTAGAAGACACAGTGAAGATCAACTCACTGTTCAGACTTGGAGCTGGTGGTAATTTATAGTCCACATAAATTGGCAGCTGATCTTTCAAACTGCTCTCGTAAGAACCTGAAAAATAGGAAAGAACAAAAGTGATGCATTAGCTACATTTAAAGCAAACACATATCTGCTTGTGTCCAAAGCATGTTGTAAGTAATATACGAGAAGAAGAAAATGCAAGTCTATTGGAATGATTTTGTCCTCATGTGTTTGGAGACTGTTCACTGGGCTGACAGTTTGTTTGCAAAGTGAAAATAAAGCAGACAATAGACCCACTTCACAGGTTAAAAAAAAAAAAAAGTTTAATCTTGCTTATTACCCTCCTGCTCTCTTCTTGCCTTTTTCCAACAAGCTACAGACAGTGTCGATCCAATGCACCAAATGTTCTGAACATTAGAAATCTTCAGAATAATTAGACCAAAAATAAATTGGTTCAAAATCTGAAAAGGTTCCCCGCTGGAGCCAAAAAAATAGCAGGTTTTTGCTTGAACTGAAATGTGAACTACATCCACAAGTTGGAACAAGAAGATAAAGGAGACAAAAATAAGCCTGTTGACTAAACCTGTGGTTGGTGGCATTTACATATGTACTCAGCTGAAGGAAAACTGAGGGAGTAGCGTAAGAAAGAGTAGAGGGGAGCAAACTAACAAACTTAAAGAAGGCAATGTGGCATCAGGGAGACTGAACAAAATCTTCTACAAAAAGGTAGGATGAAAGGAGTAATACATTCCTATATTATAACCTGTTGTGCATTTTGCAATGACCTGTTTTAAATCACACACTTGATAAAAATCATGATACTGAACAACTGTGGAAAAATGGGCTGATTCCCAAAATCGCACCAAAGTTCAAGGAGTTCTGAAGTTCAGGAACAGGACTACACCTCAAAACACTCGTCTTCCTGTCATATGTTTATAAAAGCTTTCCTTCCTCATTCTTTCTCCCTCTATCTGGAAGCTGCAACAAATCCTCAGAGAGGCTTCCTCCAAACCGCAGCTGCATGTCCAAAATCATTACGATCATCATGGAACCTGTCATTACCGCATTGTTACATAAATCCATAATCTGTTTCAATAAGTAATTTTCTTCACCTAATTTGTAGCAGTGTTCTTTGCTAGTATATTGGATGGAAAAGATCTGCAATCACGTAGGGCTACATTGTTCTTAATTTAGTCCAAACCAGAAAGCGCAGACCTCTGCCAAGGTAGCTCAGTTTCTCTTCATTGTGGGATTCAAATATGAAAACAAATGAAAAAGTTAGACAAATTACCATGCTAAAAGTTATTTCATTATTGTTGCAATAGTTATTCACAAAAAAATAATATTTCTATAATGGCGCTTTTCTTTTGGATCTAGCCCGGTAAATGTTGAAGATGCATCAAATCTGTGGGCACATTACTGAATCAGCAGACTTTCCTCTACAATTTAGTGTCCGTTGCATATCTATAGCTTTATTTGTTACCTTACAGTAGCTATTTTTCCTCAACCCCTGAATGTATAAGCATTCTGGATCACTGTATCCACAATATTGCTCCGATCTGGATCAAACTTTCTGGTTTGATAGAATCTGTTATGGTTTTATCCTATGTTTTTTGGCTAAATTTTCTGTATTATTTGTGGTGTTACAAGGACAAATGTTGAATTTAGATCCATCTTACAATGGTGAAGAATCATTTAAAAATCCTCTGGATCCAGATCACTCCCAGAATCTAATCTATTGGTCTTTAAAACTATTTCTGACCTATCTTGAGAATTTCATGTGAAGCCATTCATAAAACATTTTTAGTTACAGCATGTTGTGAATAAACAAATAAATAAACTAACACTGACAAAAATGTAGCCTCGTTGGTGGAGGTAATATGTAACTAGAAGCCAATTTCACCTGGAAACTGTGCACTCAGTCAAGCTCACTGACATAATTCTGTATCTTTTTTCAGACTAGTGAACAGGTTGGGGAGGCATACAGTAGTTTGCGCTCCTGCACAAGGTTCCTCACCCTAGTCAACTTTTCTGTGTGTATGTTCTTTACCTGTGCAGGCTTTTACTTTAGTTCCAACATGCCAGTAAACATCCATGCTAGGTTAATTGTTGCCGAAGGTTGATTGTATGCTCATCAGTGTCCCTGCCGATTTCCATCTAAATTTGGTCTCCAGGTACCTTCAGTGACAGCCCACTGCTTCTAATGTAATATGATGGGTTAAATGCACAGACTTAATTTCCCTACAGGGACAGTAAAGTGAATACTTCAGTATGAAAGAGTATCTAACTGCAACATATTGCCCAAACAATATGTAAATCAGCTGGCTCTTCTAAAGCACTTTCCAAGCTACTGTCTAGTAAAAAATGTATCCATTACTTTCATTTGACCTGTTTTTGGTGTTGATTTTTTGTAGTGGTGATTTCAACTTTACTGAATTTTCACAAAGAAGCACTATTTCTCTGTGTGACTGTCATACTGAGTCCTGATGTCTAGCATTAGAGCGTCATTGCTACAGTAAGAAGCAAGTCTTCAGGCAGGAGTATGTGCAGCAAAGTGATGTTTATTAACAAAAAACATAATCAAACTGATAAACAACCCCAGGGTACTTTAATAAAACAACTAATATTTGAAGTTAACCCAAAAAACCCCTGTCTACAGCCTCACAGCAAACTGCAACTTCTCTCCATGTCTGCGTACTGATATTTATGCCTTCTCACGCTCACTGCACGGACCCGACCATCTGAACAGGTAAGGGAGAGGGCAGAGTGCAATAAGAAATTAACACCACTAATATACCACCTACAAATAAACCAAATATATAAATGGAAATTCCTGCTGACATAAAAACAAATCTGACAATAAATCCTAAATCTACATGTCTGATTTTAACTAAAATGTCAAAGTACAGAAATCTTCCTCTCCCTCTCTCCTGCTACTATTCCTGTGCCCTGTTTAACTCTAATCAGCCAAACCTGTGCTCACTCTTCCTAACGAGCTTCTGACCTCAATACAGTGAAAAACACACACAGCACCCAAACCCACAAACAATACAAATAAAGAAACTACCGTATTTTCCGCACTATAAGGCGCACCTAAACGCCGTCTATTTTGTCCAAATATGACACTGCGCCTTATA
>JAQQAE010012135.1:0-13296 GCA_029823295.1 Pseudamia nigra | reverse complement strand
GAAAAGTGTTGCTCTAACTTACATTATTTTGTTCATATAATTAATAATTTTTCTTTTTCTGAATGCATTTCCTTTTGATGGCACAGCTCATTTATTTTGTTGGGCCAACAGAAGAAAATATATTAAGAAAAAGAAAGATAATTAATTTTAGTTGGTCTCTTCAACTGAAGAACAATGTCTGTTGCAATGAGTTTTTTAGTTGAACTAACATTTTTTTACAGTGCAGAGACTGGAATGAACTGAAGAAAACGCCAAAACTGGACAATTTCATCTGTAAGTTCGCCTTCATGGCTGCTATTATCCACGTTTTTACTGATACATGCAACCGCTTCGCAACTAGCTATGTTTTAATAACCTCTGTTACTCCTTGTTATTCCATACATTACTTATTTATGCCACGTCTGTTTGTCTTGCCGCTGATTGTATGTGGCGCCACCATTCACCTGTTATTGAGTTATCGTACATGACTTCAGTCTTACTGTTGCATAATGATGAATATGTGGTGGAAAAGTCTGGAGACGATAGTCATACTGCATCTGTTTGGTTCAACTGGATCTTTTAGGACTAGACACAGTCTTGTGTCATGGATGTCAAGTCTTTCGTTGCATTTGAAGCCGAGCTCAGTGGTACCAGGCGGTGGGTCGGGACCCAAATGTGGGTTGCTCACCCATTCTGATATTAAACAGCTTATATATTTTATTTCTTGGAATGCCAGACATTATTTTAGTGAGAGTCTGTTGCTATGGTACATTTGACTGAATGGTAAGAGGTTACGTCGTATTTTGTATCACATTGGTTACATCTCATTCATTTTATTCATCATTTTGTTGCATTTGCACATTTTCTTGATTATTTTGCTCTATTTAGGTTCATTTTGTGAATTGTCCTGTTCCTCTTTTGTTCAGTTTAGTTCCAATAGTTGCTTATTTTCTGTTTTTGTTGATGTCTTACTGCTTATTATTTATTTGGCCTATCATTAGTTTTTTTTGTCTTTTTTTCCTTTTATGTTCATGCTGATGCCTATGACGCACATTTCTATTAATTTGTTTATTTGTGCTGATTTTGTGGACTTTTGTTCACTTTTTTGAATGTTTTTATTTCCCTGATGATTTTGTTGTGAATTGGAATGTTGACAAAATGTGTGTTGAATTGTTAAAATATATGACTTATATATGTTCACCAATTTATGTGGAAAATTACTCTTGCACAGATTAAATTAGATAAAAGTGGAGCACAGGTGTAGATTTCAGGGGGTGTGGGGTGGATTTGTCCCCATCAGTATACGTAAAATGTTCATTTGCCCCCCCACCCCCAAAATAAAATAAAACAACACTGTAGTTGATATATAGCTTTTTTATCTATAATAATCCTGTTTACAAGAGTAATGGCAATTTTGTTCATTGTTGCGTTTGTTTCATTTTTTGATTTTTTTGTTCATTTTGATGTGCTGCAGTGAGCGACAACTTGCACTACATCAAAATGAACAAAACAAGTTCATTTTCTTGCTTGTTTCATTTCATTCACTTGTTTCTTTTGTTTGTTTTTATTATGTGGTATATTTTTGCTCATTTGTTCATTTTTGCTCACTTTCTTCATTATTCTATTTAACTTTGTTAATTTTCTTCACTATTTTTTCCTCATTTTCTGGTTATTTTGTACATTTTCCAACATTTCAGGAGTAATTTTCATTAACTTTCTCTTCATTTTTACTCATTTTCTAGATTATTTTTGTACATTCTTAGTCACTTCCTTTATTATTTTGAACATTTGAATTCATTTTCTTGATTGTTTTACTCATTTTCCTGATTATGTTGCTCATTTTTACTCTTTTCTGCATTACTTTTGTACATTTTTATTTATCCTCGTGATTGTTTTACTTATTTTCTCAATTATTTTGTCCACTTTTACATGTTTTTTTGATCATTGTGTTTATTATCAATATCTTGGTAATTTTTTAATCATTTTCTTGATTATTTTACTCATTTTTACTCATGTTTGTGATTATTCTTGTACATTTTTCATCTCTTGAATGTTTGACTCATTTCCTCAATTATTCTGTTTATTTTTGCTTATTTACTGGATTGTTTTGTTCATTTTCCTTAATTATTTTGCTCATTTTTAACTCATTTTCCACTGGCTTGGGGCATCAGTCCTGTGCCGAATCCCCCTGGACAGCAGTGGTGCAGTAGGTGCTTCCGTGTTACCATATTGAATTTTCGGCGCTGCATTGAGACGTCTACCCTGACAACCTCAGCGATGGAAATGCAAACTCTGCACATACAGTAAGTTCATCACTTGGAGCCACTTGTCAGAAATATACAGGTAAAATGATTTTTTTTTTAAGCGTGGACTACGTGGTTGCACCTTTCCGTGACCTCCACATGCCACCGTACATGTGTCTGAGCAGAACCAGTGTGGCTCGTTCGCTGTGAAAAGTAATTACGAGGACACGTGCTCATCTTAGGATTGTTGTGCGTTACGTGTAGTGCGAAGGCGGATGTGTCCTCCCTTGTTCTGACACTCCGGCCTGTGTGTGTGTGCAAGCATGCGTGTCCTCTGATTATGTCCGTTCTGTCTGTACGCACGTCTGCATGTGGGCGTGTGTGTGTGTGTGTGTGTGTGTGCGCCCTCAGTGCTGTTAGTTTGAGGTGTTGACAGAGGAGGAAGGTAACAGTTGTGGAGTTTTCCAGATGACTGCGTGCACTGATGGTTCACGCTGATATAATACTATAATGACCGGAGCGAACGGGGCAGACGGTGCGTAGCGTTATCTGTAGTTATGAAAAGGTCACACAACGCCTCCATGCTGGCGTTGTGTCGAGGGGTAACCCGACCGAAGACGTCCGCATCAAGTCGGGCCGTTTCTGCAACACAGTGCCCATATCCCATTCACATACCGCGGTGGATGATAACAAGGATAAATCTGCAGTCCCCGGGGGATTTTCCTGACATTTTGATGCAATTTTGTCATATTATTTGATTAAAAAAAAAAAATAGAGAAAACTTCACACATTTGTTTCTGCAAGACAGGTGCATAGGAGCAAAAATCAGCGTAAAATATGAAGGTAAAAAAAAAAGTTTTTTTCGTCTTTGTCTAATTTGGATTATTTTTTAAATATATATATATTTTTTGGTCAATTTAGTTTACATTTATGCTTTTTTTCTAATTTTGGCTATTTTTGTTCGTTAATTTTTTTAAAATTTACATCTATGTTTTATTTGTTTCTTTTTCTCATATTTAGAGTTTTGTCACTGTTGGATTGAATTTTGGTTTATTTTCTTTATCACGTGGCTCACGTTTGGTTACTTGTCTCATTTTTTGTTGTTATTTTATATTTTGATCATTTTTATCCAATGTTATTGTTTTTTTGTTTTTGTATAATTTTTATTTCACTTGCATATTTTGTTTATGTGTAGTTCATTTTTGATCTGGCTGTTTCATTGCCTTTCAGAATTTGTATATTAAGTAGATTTTGTGATTTGTATCTATATATTGTGTGTCATACGCATTGGGTGTTTATAGTAATTCATATTCTTTTTGTTGAAACAGTTGTAAGCGTCGAGGATTTCGTGGTGATGTTTCTTGTCTGTGTTGTTCATTGATGAATGTCTAGCTCGGGTAAAATAAAGAGACAGTTTGCAAGATGAAGGCAGTGTGCTGGGTTTTGGGGTCTGAATGGCATCACCTGTATAAATAAAGGTTAAATAAAAAAAAATAAATAAATCATAAGACAGGTCACATTCATACTGTCTCTGTTAGGTCCACTTTAAACAAACCCTGGTCCCCTTCCACGGATCGTATAATTCATCTGGAGTGGTGTGGATGCTCATTCGCACTACGGTGTGGACCAAACAAACAAACTGATCACTTGAAAACCGGGAGTGAACCAAAGACAGGAGGTAACATCAAGTTCTGTGCATTTATCTATGAGGAATGTGATTAATTCTCTCGTCTCCTCTCTTAGGTTCGGTTTGAAGATCAGAGGACAAACAGAAACTCCAAGGCTGCATACATTTGGAGTTCTTCCGTTGTTTATTTGTGGTGAACAAGCCGGTTGAAGGGGATGTGTTTCAGTTTTCGGTCCTGGCCAATCAATGAGCTGGTTTCTATTCTTAAACATGCTTTTCTTTCCTCTTTGTTAGTGGCCATTTTGGACAATATTGCCCCAAACAAGCAGCTTCGTTGATCCGCTTGAGTAAAGTTCAGTGTGAACGTGAACCAAACCAAATGAAGGTGCGACATTCAGCGTCCAATAGAACCTAGTTCCCAAGACTATCTGGTGTGATTGTGCCCATACTTTACACATTTTAACATGGATTGGCCTCCACATAGTCTAGACATTAATACTGTGCAGGAGAGACTTTCACATAAGCTTATTGACACAACAGTTTCCCATAACCAAAGCTAAAGGCAAGTCCAACAAAATATGATGGTGTCAATCAATCAATCGTGTGACTTTTCAGAAGGTGGTGTATCATCTGTGTCAATTTGTCATTAATTTTCTGTGTTATGTCTGTAGACAGGAGGTGCTTGTGATGGTTGATATTACACGTTAAGTCCAAAACATGTTGTCGTCGCTGGAATTTTCCAACTTCAGAAAGTGTAATCTGTCAATTATGGACTGAGGTTTTGGTGTCGTGTCTGGACCAGCTGCTGTGAACCTGTGTGTGTGTGTGTGTGTGTGTGTTGGTGTGTGAGGAAGTGGAAGGGATGAGGCTCTGTCAGCAGGCAGGATTAGACCCAGTACAGCTGAGACAAGAAGAACCTTTACAGGACTCCTCAACAAAGACCTTCAACAGAGGCGAGCACACATGCACACACCTCACGTCGCATGCTGTTTAACATTCTGTACAAGCAAATCACGGTTCACGCTACATGCCACACACCTGTTGGCATGTGTGTGTTTGTGTCTGAGCAGCAGGGTTTTAGCGAGTGCATTTAGAGATCAGAGGTTTCTCAGGGCGATAATACAGCAAACTCCACTCCCTCCCAACCAAACCAAACCAAATACACCTGAAAACACTCACACAGGTGTGCATGTGTGTGTGTGTGTGATGGGGAGGAGGGGAAGGGGAGGAGTCGAGGTGTAGGGGAGGGGAAAGTGAACGCACAAGAGCTCATAAATGAAAACAAACATGCAAGCTCACTCTCATATCTCATATTCTCTCACACACAAACACACATTGATTCGGAGCTGGCAGGTACAGGATTATGGCTCCGATGCGAAATGTGAGGAGGCCTCAGATTGAACTTTCAGACTAATTCAATAATTACAGCTTTTATGAGCAGGAAGGCCTCCCAACCTGTCTGTCTGACAACCGGTCACACGAGCCGGTCCCTTTACCTGTCTCACTGTCGACAATGAAAACTCCAAGTGAAACCAGCAGTAAAAAAGAATTTTCAAGCGAACCAGAAATAATAGTGTGAAATCTGCAACCAACAACATTGTTATTAACAGATTTTAAGTCTCACAAACTTCCTTTTGTGTCAACTCCCAGCGGCTGCTGCTGATGAATCTACTGTATCCTTGATCCATGAGAATAAACCAGTGAAAGAGTGAACATTGAGCTGCAGCTCTGATTAGATTGTGAACAGATGAAATTACAATGTCACATCAGAAACTTTACACATGTCGTTTTTCTTGTCTCTTCATCTTTTAAATGGACCGGGTGTGGTGGTGGTGGTGGTGTTTGGGGGGATTAAAGTTCTCTGTTAAGATTCCTCACCCGTGACTCAGCTGCTGCTTTCCGTTTTCCATTACATCACAAAATAGTGCCAGTTATGTTACATTTTTCAATGTGAATTGAGAGAAGAGGAGAAAGTTGCATATTTTCTATGCAAACAGTTCATGCAAAATAAGACCAAACAAAACTGCAACAAAGAATTGTTAGCCGGAAACAATGCAACATATGAAAACAAACTCTAACTATTGTTTCCTACTGATTATCGCTGTGGTTATGATACCCTTAAAGGTCCCATACAGTGAAAATCCATCTTCTATTCATCTGTCCTTTATTCTGTGTTTCCACTGGCCTTGTGTCATAGTGTGAACCCAGGCCACTGTGGGAGTTACTTCTCTTTGAAAATACTAAGTGAATAAATTTTTGTCATAAGTCATCATGGTCTCAAATGTTTTATTTGGACCCTGTAATACATGATCTGGTCCATCTATAACTTTTTGCTCCATTGTTAGGATATTATGACAAATAAAATGACAAATCAGTGGGTTTTGATTGACACGTTACTATGGTAACTCGAGTGGCCAGTGCAGTCTGAGCAAGTCAGACTTTTGTATTTTCCATTTATTCAATAGAACAAACATAGTTGGAACTGAGATATGTTTTGTTCTGCAATGCTTGGTGAAGTTTTACTGCATCAGTAAACTAGCAGTTAGCATTAGCCTACCCATAAGACCCCTGGCAAACTTCGCTCCGATGGCTCATTCAAATATGGTTGCATCCAGTTTTCCTGAAATTTTTCAACTGGTATTAAATTTTTGATCAGGAGTGTATATACACATATATATACATATACATTTCTATATATTCTATGGGTAAAACACATCCCAGTGATTGTTTACTAGCACACATACTTCTATTTTCCCCCTTACAATAAAAAAGAATAAAATTCCAAATGCATGTTAACATGACCAATGTAGATGAATCAATCTAAAGCTATATATGCACTTGTAAACAAACTGAAGACAAAATCCAAACTAAACAACAGAAACTACTGAAAATAGAAAAAGAAAAAAAAAAAAAACATCACTCTGCCGCTGCTTGTCTGTCTTTGTGCCGTGTGTGTGTTCTATTATTATCAGGTCATGCAGGGTTTAGTAGTTGGCTGCTAGAAGCGTAGGCGTACCTTAGTTGCCGAGGTAACATAATATGTAGGCCACATGAAGGCTCGAAGCCCCGCCCCCTGCAGACCTCACCTGGTTTCATATTTTAACAAAGTTTGCATGAGGATTTCTGGACGACCAGGTTCACATGACATGTACAAACAACTTTTTCGTTTTGTTCCACTGCATATAGTACATTTACTACACACCACAACAAAGCTTTAGACAATTAACTGACTCCTTCAGAAAACAGAGCTGGCAGCGGGAAAGGTCACCGACCTCTGTACGTTCTTCCAACGCTGGGAAAATATTTACTCAGCTCAACGAAAACGTACATCATCTCTTGTAAATAATATATGTTGTGATAATTATGTTTTTTGCAATGTACTGTATGTTTTTCTACCTTTTTTACGTTTAAACGTTATTTTTCCATCATCTTTGCCCAAGTAAGTGCTCAAATGTGCTAATTTTATTTATTTTGGTTAAACAAAAATAATCACTAAATCAGAAAAATACTAAGTGATTTCCATATTGTTGCATCTTTTCCATCTTTTACTTTAACATAGCTTGGTAAATTTTTGGTTTTTTTGCATCATTTATTTTATTTAGTTTTCTCTCTTTATTTTTTTTAGTTTTTTTTAGTTTTCTCTCTCTTTAGTTTTCTCTCTTTTTTTTCAGCGAGTCATGTTGCATCTGACAATGTTTCAGTCTTTTTGCATTTCTTTTCTTTCATTGTTTTTGTCTCGTTGGATCACTTTAATCTTCTCACACGTACTCAGCTTTCATTCAGGACAAATTTTAATACCCAACGCACTAATGTTTGACATTTATCGTGATAGTTATCTATAAAAAGATCTGAAAAGAATGAATTATTTGATTCAATTGTCAGTAACGAGGTAACCATTTCAGTGATTCAATCTTTATTTGATTTATATAGAAACATAGAGCAATTAGCAATAAAATATGTTCAAATTAAAAAAATGTGAAACTGTATTAGATACAGCATGTGCAAGATGCCTGTTTTCATACCTGGTTGTTCTTATACAGTCTTTGCACTGTCACTGCTTTTTATGCCTTTAAGTAAGGCCATAAAATGCCATATGAACACAGAACAGTGCAAAAGTTTTAGGCATGTTGTTTTTGTTGTTTTATCAGATTATGATGACCATAGACATGCATTTTTCAATCACAATAGGACCAGATAAACACAAACAAACATCTCGCTGTCAGTGTTCATCGTTACCTTGCTCTACACTTAAAATGTTTTGAATTATTTGGGACAGAAAATATGAAATCTATTGACTTAAACCAGATTTCATTCTGCACGTTAATGTTGTACATTTTGGACGTGGAATGCATGTCACACTAAATGTGGATTTTCACCTGTTTTATCCATTTAGTTCAGAGGTTGATGTATTTACACTGTGCTCATATTTTCTGTATTTGTTTTTTACAAACCACACAGACTTTAGCTTAAAGTTTATTCATTTTTGTGTATGTGTATGGTCATTAGAAACTTAGGATAAAATAAGATGGTTGCTGTCTTTTTCACAAGTTCCACGGTGCCTAAAACTTTGAGACTGTACTGTATATATTTACCATTGACAGTGAAAGATAAAAAGTTAAACTTAAAAAGATGCGTTTATTCTGTGTTTTTCTGTCTTAAGTGTTGGTTATGGAACAGATTTGACCACAGCTCTTCTCCTACTTGCTCTTTGTTCGTTTCATCACTTTTACCTTTAAATTTTTTAAGTCTTACTTTACAAGCCTAAGTCAACAAAAAACTCATGAGATCATCAGTATTTATTTTCTCAGACTTCATGAAGCTCCTCCCGAATCATAAAAACTGTTTTAATGACCACAAATGCTGAGAAAACGGACTTGAATTTAACAGACAAATGGAAATATTTTTATCCTTGTGTTTTTGAAATAACATCAGAACGGTTCTGTAAAGACACAGACCTTATGAATCATACACTCACACCTACATCAGAACAAATGAGTGTTACTCATTGTGCAAAAATGTTAAATTAAGATGAATGTAAATGGAATTAATTTGCAAATTAATTAAAGCAGCTCATATTTGGCTAGAATCTGGTCCGTGAATTAACATTTTAGGCATTAAGCTTATGCTTTAATCCTGAGTGATTTGCAGTCAGCGCAGCACTGCCGCCATCACAAGTAACGAACAATAAGACACATATTTATGTTACAGTTGAATTGGTTTGAATGTTAAAGTTATGCCCTCTTTTACGTATTTGTTATTATAAGTACAAGCAGATTATTTTTGCCACAAGAGTTAATGGGAAAAAAATAAGAGTTTTAGAATTTTTGGTTTACAATGCAAATGTGTTTTTGTTGCATAAATAATGAGAAAAAACTTGCTGTTTTCAGGTTCCTTCAAGTTTCTTTGTAAGTAAATTGCAGTAAAATTATGAAGGCTTTTCATACCTGTACCAGTTCAGTTCAGTTAAATCAGAATGTTGTTTTGGCAGGTGTGTCCCAGAGGCGTCAATCATAGTTTGAAGGTGAAACCTGTACAGAACTGCACTCACTGGCCACTTTATTAGGAACACCTTGTTAGTACTGGGTTGGACCTGCTCTTACCATCAGAACTGCCTTAATTCTTGGTGACATACATCCAGCACAGTGCTGGAGACATTCCTCACATTCAGAAGGTTCTGACTTTGCTCCGTGACTAGCATGGAGCATTTCTGCTGTGTGGGGTTTGCACGGTCACCCTGTGTTTGTGCAAGTTTCCTCCACATACATACAGTATGTCATGTGGAGCCTCAGTCACTCATCTGGAGATCACGTACCACGTCGATGCGTGTCATTATTATTATTATTCCATCGCTCCCTCTTTCCTGTTTGTCTCCATCTTTGCCATCAATAAAGGCTTAACTGCAACCAAATAAATCTTAAAAAATATGTGCATTAGGTTGATAAGTGCAGATTGTATACTGTGCCCCTGACCAAGGAAAACATTTACAGCTCGTCCCTTCCATCTGGTCCCATGCACCTGAATATATTTTTTTCCCACTTTACACACATTACCATTGGTGCTTCACCATACAATACACTTTTTAATAAGTCCACATGTGATTGATAATCCTATACAGGTTACAGTTCAGGCATAAAACTGCTTAGTTGTGGTTAGGAAAGGAGGTGTGGGGTGAGGGTTAGACAGGAAAACACACCATGAAGCTGGACTCGAATCACCCGTGGCCTGTGTGGAAGTCCAGAGTTCTGTTGTGCTGCCTTCTTACATTTAACAGCACAATTACACATGGCAATATTTTGCACTATGAATATCTGGACATTCATTACAAAGGTCTAAGGGTTTTGCACACATACGACTTCATCATGTTGATAATGTCTGTCCAGTGCATATTGTTCACAATACTTGTTTTAATAGGCATGTGACTTTCACTCTGGACGTGCATGTTAAATGTCTTGTGCGTTCCTGTTTTTATCATCTAAGAAATATTGCTAAATTGAGTTGTATTGTGTCACGGGCTGAATTTGAGATGATTCATGCATTTAAATCTTCGCTGCTGGATTATTGTAACTCTCTGTTCACATGTCTCAGTAAAACCCCCTTTTGTTGTGATTTTATGTTTCTTATTGTGTTTTATTGTTTGTTGCTTTTATATTAGCATTTGGTTGTTTTTTATCTTGAAAGGTGCTATATAAATAAAACTTTACTTACTTCACATTATTATACCTTATATGTACAGTATATGCAGTGTAGTGAGAACTGGCTCCCACAGCAGGCATTTTGACTCATTACTTTAAATCCAATTATGCCGTATGGTTTTTGTTTGTGCACAGCGATGTGGCTTACAAACTGAACAAATCCATCAGTGATGTAGGAACACCTGTGTTTTTCTTTGTGCAACAAGCCAAAAATATCTGCTCCATAAAAAGTCTCTTAAGCTTCAGATATAAGTCTGTTTACTGCATCTGTTCAGTAAAGCTCCTAATTGATTTTACTCTGCTGCACCACAGCATTTAGTACAGTTTGGAGCTGAGGTAATGGAAAACCTTGGACATAAACAACAACAAAAGCACGATTACGCTCACTTTGTTTGTGTTATTTCAGCAGCTCTGCAGCCGGTAAATGCATCATGCAAGAGTAGTCGAGTGTGTGTATACATGCATCGCTCGTGTCTGCTCACTTCAGTGCAAGAAAATGTGTGCATTCAGTTCTGGTGTGTATGAAATCAGATGAGCTCATTGTAGCACTATGAATGGTAATCATACAGCCCCCTCTCAGCAGCCGTGTGTAACCTACTGAAACCCAAACAACAGATGAAGTGCGATAATGCACACACACACACACACAAATACATGCATGTACACATACACACATGCAGCGTGATAGGAGACATTGTGGAACTTGAACCCTCATGTCTCACTGCCAGGTGAGCTCATGTTTTGGCCCAAATAAGAGAGAGACACAGAAAGAAAGAGAAGGAGTGTGTAGCAAATACTGTAGCTACATCAGCAGTGATACCGTAAGGTGATCGCTGTTCTTGCTGATGGGAATTTTTTCACAAACCTTTCCCTGACATATTACTGTGCGACAATGCAAGCAAAGGATATATTATGGGTCAAATGTCCTGTATATTAGGTTGGTCCACGTCACTGGTGGAAGAGGAGTTCAGATCATTTACTTAAGGAGAGCAGAGTGTGAAAATACTACGCTACTGTCCTGCCCTGACCTCAGCGAAGTACAAATGTATGCAAGTAGAAAAAATTACAATTTTAAAGATATAAGTAAATATTCTAGACTCGTCACATGTGAACTAAAATATTTGAAGCATTTTTTTAAATTTTACTTTTGAAAATGACAGCTTGTAGTTTAAGAAAATACAAATGAGGCATCTCAAAATATTAGAACGTTGTAAAAAAATATCAGAATCAATAAAGCTTGAATGATTTGAGTTTACGCGTAATGAATCTAGAAAAAGTAGTTTTTACTTTCAGAAATAACTGACAAAAAATCTAAACATTTTCCATGATATTCAAATGTTTTGACATGCACTTGTATTATGTAGTTGAAGTATGATGCTCAACACGCATTACTCCTTCATTATGCTTGACATTTTAAACAAAAAATACAAAAAACAGAGGTACAGCTTGTTTTTTCAGCTTTCATTTCTAAAACCAAAATGAAAAAAACAAATAACAACTCTTTTTTGATTTCCAATTTATCAGTCAAATTGAAAGTGCAGAAAATGAAGTTATGATTTATTTTAATTTTCATTATTCTGTTTCTTAATCTGTCTTTGTTTAAACGTGTTCACGAGAGTCACTCGCCACAGAATCTTTTACCGAACGCGAACAGTCCAGTAACAATAAGGCTACTGGTAAAGTGGAAAAATCACCACTTACCTCATCTATTGAAGAGATTATTTCTGACGGGCCAGTCCAGCCATAATGTGTCCAGACTCTGCAGAACTTTTTAGAGATAAGAAAACGATTTGATGTATTTTGTCAAACTTGCTGAATTCCTTTACTCTTCTTTGCAGGTTTGTAAGTAAGAGTCAAACCCAGGTTACGTCCAGTGTCAGAAACAGAATAATTAAAAATATATATATTTTCTGAAGTTTCAATCTCAGCTCTACATTGAAAAAAAAAATAGTTGTCATCCGTTGTTTCATTTTGATTTTAGAACCAAAAATTGAAATAGTTTTTATATTCTTTGTTTTAAATGGAAAATGGAGTGAATGCGCTGAACATGGTCCTCAGAGCCAGCTTCATTGTACCATTTGATGGTTTTGACACATTCAAAGTTCTTGAGATTTTTCAGATTGACTAAAGTGATGGGTTGTCTTTTCTCTTTATTTAACTACTGTAAGTGTTTCTGGCCATAATATGAATTTATACAGTAGTTGTAGTAGCGCTAATATGGCTGTTGGCTCTGTATCCACCCTTCTGCTGCACAAGACAACTGATGGTCTAAAGCAGATGAAGAAGACAAGAATGATCAGAAATAAATGAGACACACCAGTGAATTGAAAATGGTTTGAGGTGACGACGCGGTGCATGTGTTCAGAGAACGCAGAGCTGTCATCAAAGCTAAATGTGGCTCCTTTGGACACTTATTTCCTCCCCCTGGGATGTTTTTGCACAGCATTTGTCCGTCTGTTTGTTAGTCAGCAAGATTAAATAAATAAAGAAAAACTACTGAAGGAGTAGGTGTGTCCAAACTTTTACTGACAGTGTACTTGTTGTTATCATGTGGAAGAAAAGAAAGTATTTCGTAACCATCCTGTCATCTAATTAGTAAAAGCAGACGCTGCTGTAATCGAAGGCGAACTGATTATGTCGTTAGAGATTCATAGAGCTACTGTAGTGTGTGTGTGTGTGTGTGTGGGGGGGGGGGGGGGTATTATTTGTTCTAATTAGTTTGGTGGCCTGGAAGAAAGACCTCTTCTTCAGACCC
>JAQQAE010012134.1:0-13296 GCA_029823295.1 Pseudamia nigra | reverse complement strand
CTGGCAGTGGGGGGAAGGGGGTGTGGGGGGGCACAATAGGAAAAGAGAATTTAAAAAGCACAGTTTCCAGAATTAGGCTCCATAGGAAGCAAAATTATGGTCATGTGGAAAATAACCTCATATGCACAATTAGTAGACAAGTTACACACACATTAACAAAGCAAAGTATCAGAGAGAGTTGGGGTGTATGTGTCAGTGTGTAATAGTGTTCACACTGACACACTTTTGTCATATCAGTTCTGATAGGAAAGTCAAGAATCCTCTTCAGAGTATATAGTCCAGGTGTTTAATTCCATGATAGCTACCATGTTGGCACATGTCCATAGAAAAAGTTCAACTTTCCCCCAGGTCAAGAATCCTCTTCAGAGCATATAGTCATTTGCTCTCCATATAGTCATGATGTTTCGGCCTTGAATTGTGAAGCGCCTAGAGATAATCGGCGATTATGATTGGCGCTATAAAAGTAAAGATTGGATTGAATTGAACTGAATATAGTCCAGATGTTAAATTCCATGACAGATACCATGGCGGCACATGTCCATAGAAAAGTAAATGGTCTTGCACTTATATAGCACCTTTCTACCCTACGACACTCAAAGCGTTTTACACTGCTTTCCATTTACCCATCCACACACACATTCATGCACCAGTGACACTCACTGGGAGCAATGTGGGGTTCAGTGTCTTGCTCAAGGACACTTTGGCCCGTGGATATGAGAAGCTGAGATTTGAACTGCTAACCCTTTGGTTCCTGGACAACCTGCTCTACCTACTAAGCCACAGCCGCCCCTGTACTGAGTCACAGCCGCCCCAAGTACAGCCCGACCTCTTATCAGAGTGTTGGTGTAAGGCGGGGTAACGGTGGAAAGCGGAGCTCATTCTCCAAACAGTGTCTCCTCCAAGGGGAGGGTGCGCTCAGGCACCTCAAGGCCGTCAGAAGGTGCCAACAAACAAAAAGTTAAGGCAGTCACAATTTCAGAGGCAAAAAAGGTTCCCCTCGACCTGTCTTCCTGTGCGAGCAGTGTGTCAGTTTCATTGAGGTCCAGCTGATCAATTCCATGTTGCTTTTGGGTTTAGGGGGAGACTCTGACAGGGAATGAAAACAAACACACAGACAAGACACAGCAAGCAGGGAAAACCAGGATGGGAGAAGATAGAAATGTGTCCGCTCTCTGAAAGCTGAAAGAGAAAGTTTTATACAGTGTCCCAACGTCATTGGGATTGGGGTGAGTATATGAAATATACCTGATATCTAAGTAAAAGTCAGGAACTAATCTTATTCTGTCAGTTGTCTTTCATGTTTGTTTTCTGCTGTAGTTTACGTTAAAGTCTGTGGAAGCTGTTGTTTGTTGAACCTCAACCCTTGCCTAGTTTCCGATCTGGGGTATCGCCTGGAGAGTCACTGTCCCAAGCTGTAGCTGCTGCCATAAAAGGTCAGAAATCCTTTCCCCAACTGATACAGGTGTCATCTCAGATTCTCCAGTAAAAACACAAGAACCCGAATGCGCTCGCATCCCCAGACAGTTTAACCTTTAATTAAATCAACATGTCCTCATTAATCAAATCGTGCCTGTCATGTTAATTAACAGTGTTTTGTGGGAGCGAAGGAGGTCGCAGGTGAGACATTAGTTCTGGTTCATCACTCGTCAGCTCTGATCACAGCAGACACTCTGTCACCGTCTGCTACGAGCATTAAGTACGCTGTGACTGATCACGACGACAGACCCGAACCATTAATCTGACCGTGGATTTCAAGGCGTGTTAATGAAGCCTCAGTAACAGTAAAATGTACATTAGGTCTTTTAGGACTTATAATTTCACTGATTTAAAATGTATTTAAATTGAACAAAATAATGAAGAAATGTTTTAAACTATCGAGAAATTTATTAAAATTGACCAAAATAATCAAGAAATGTATTAAAATTGAACAAATTTATCAAGAAATATATTAAAATTGAACAAGATAATCAGGAAAGTCAACAAAGAGGAAAATGAAATAAACTAAATGAGCAACAAAATGAGTAGAAATATACCAAATAATCAAGAAAAATGAGCAAAAGTGAATACAATTTAACAAAATAATTTTAAAAATGGGCAAGAAAAAATTTTTAAAAAGTAAATAGAATAAATAAAATAATTAAGACCATGTGCAAAAGTGAACAATAGTCAGGATAATGAAGAAAACAGTAAAGAGAATGAAACAAAACAGGTGACAAAATGAAAGTAAAATGAGTAGAGCAGTGGATTTTAAATTATTTAGTTGATTTTGATGTGTTGTTCTGTTGATTTACTTGAGGATTTTATTCATTTAATTTATTTAATTAACAAAATGAGCAGCAAAGTAAAAAAATGAATGTTTTAAGGAATAACATTGTTTCAAAAATAAATAAAAGCTGTTTAAAATGAACAAAATAATCAGTGAAAATCAACAAAATCACTCAAAATAAAAATTTATCCTGGAAATTAATACAAAAACAATGGATGTAGTCATTTGTTATTTGTCTCATTTTTTTTTATCATTTTGTGGCTTATTTGATGCATTTTTATTCGTTTTGATAACTTCTTTGTTCATTTATGCTAATTTTAATGATTATTTTGTTCATTTTTAATAATTTTGTGTATTACTTGCTTTATTTTTGTTCATGTTGTAGATTATTTTGTTCATTTTTGATCATATTGGTGGTTTTTTGTATAATTTTTGATCATTTTGTGGATTTATGGATGCATTTCATGCATTTTGATATGTTCTTTGTTTATTTATTTTCATTCCAATGATTATTTTCTTCATTTTCAGTAATTTTGTGTATTATGTGCTATATTTTTGTTCATTTTGTGGATTACTTTGTTCATATTTTAGATAATGATGCTTATTTGTCTCATTTTTTTGTTATTTTGTGGCTTTATTCCTCATTTTTGATCATTTTGTGGATAATTTGATGCATTTTTATTCATTTTGATAATTTTTTGTTCATTTATGTTCATTTCATAATTTATTAATTCATAATTAATTTCATAATAATTTAATAATTTTGTCTATCACTTGCTTTATTTTTGTTCATGTTGGAGATTATTTTGTTCATTTTTGATCATATTGGTGTTTATTTGTCTAATTTTTGTTCATTTTTTGGATTATTTTGTTCATTTTTGATCATTTTATAGATTATTTGATGCATTTTATTCATTTTGATCATTTCTTTCTTCATTTATGTTCATTTCACTGATTATTTTGTTCATTGTTAATAATTTTGTGTATTACTTGCTTCATTTTTGTTCAAGATTTTGATTATTTTGTTCATTTTTGATCATATTTGTGATTATTTGTCTCATTTTTATTTATGTTGTTCTTTTTGTGAACTACTTGTTCATTTTTGTTTTCTTTGTGGATTTTTTTTTTCATTTTTGATCATATCATGGACTATTTGATGCATTTTCATTTATTTTGATGTGTATTACTTGCTTCATTTTTGTTCACAATGTTGATTATTATGTTCTTTTTGTTTATTTTATTAATGTTCCGTTCATTTTGGATGCTTCTGAAGATTATTTTGTACATTTCGTTTATTTGGGTGATTATTTTGTTTGTTTATGTTCATTTCATTGATTATTTTTGAGGGCTGTTTCTGTTTACTCTGTATCAGAGTTGCCCATGTTAAAATGGCTCCCCCTAATGGTCAAACAAAACATGCACACCGTGCTGCAGATATTCAAACGTTCATACAAATTTTTAGGTCATTTGCAGAAAAAGTCCCATCTACGCAACAGCAGGAGTCTATTTGAAGAGAAGCACCTTCATTATATATTCTGCTGATTTTAGATGTCAGCAGAACTACAGACAGTCAGACAGACAGTATGTGCAGAGGGTGTACACGCAGTGAAAACCTTATCTGCATGTTTCTACAGACAGTCAAATGAGGGGAACATTTACAAGGCAGGTTGCAGCCAGTCACATGCAAATCCTGGACGCGATGGAGTAGCACCACGGTCTGCAGGGTGGACCTATGGCTGCATCCGCTGCCCTCCGAGGCCCTGTTAATGATTACGCTGAGAAAGAAATGATCGAACCCCACCCTCTATAAAACTCGACTCTCTGCAGAGGAAGAAAACAATCCACAAAATGAAAAAAAATGTCATTAGCAAAGTCTGCTTTTTAAAACAAAACGTTGTCCTGTGAAATCCACACAGTACAGACAGCACCTGTGTAACATGAGAAGCCCAGACTTCCCTCCCCCCAGCCAGCTCCTCCAGGGGGTCCCCCAGGCGTTCCAAGGCCAGCCAAGAGACATAGTCCATCCAGTGTGTCTAGGGTCTGCCCCAGGGCCTCCTCCCAGTTGGAGTTAGTTTTTGATTGGACCACCCAGACTGCCACCCAAACCACACAGCACCCTTATGACCCCCTTCCTGCAGGTGGTGGGCCCACAGGGAAGGCATACTGATAAATATCTTCTGAATCACTGCTGTCTGACCTGTCACCTAGGACCAATTTGCCTTGATTTGATTCAAGGAGGGGTATTCTGGATCACTATAGCCAGGATATTGCCCATATCTGGATCAAATGTTGTGGTTTGATAGAATCTGTTAGGGTGTTATCCTGTGTTTTTATCCTGTGTGTTTTGTTTTCTGTGATACATTTTTTGTGTTATATGTGGCATTACAATGGAACACAGTGAAGACAGTCATTATCAAGTGGAGAAAATATGGCACAACAGTGACATTACCAAGAACAGGACGTTCATCCAAAATTGATGATAAGACAAGAAGAAAACTAGTCAGGGAGGCTGCCAAGAGGCTGACAGCAATATTGAAGAAGCTGCAGAAATTTCTGGCAAGTTCTGTCTGTGTAGTACATGTGACAACGATCTCTTGTCTTCTTCATATATCTGGCATATGGGGCAGGGTGGCAAGATGGAAGCTTTATTTTATGAAGTAAAACATCCAAGCCCGGCTTCATTTTGCAAAAAGACAATTGAAATCTCCCAAACGCATGTGGGAAAATGTGTTATGGTCCAATGAAACCAAGGTGGAAATTTTTGGCTATGATTCTAAAAAGTATATTTGCCACAAAAACAACACTGCTCATCACCAAAAGAAGACCATACCTACAGTGAAGCATGGTGGTGGCAGCATCATGCTTTGGGGATGTTTTTCTTCAGCTGGAACTGGGGCCTTGGTCAGGGTGGATGGAATTATGAACAGTTCCAAATACCAGTCAGCGTTCGTACAAAACCTTCGGGCTTCTGTTAGAAAGCTGAAGATGGAGAGGAACTTCATCTTTCAGAACGATAATGACCCAAAGCACACATCCAAATCAACAACAGAATTGCTTCACCAGAATAAGATTCAGGTTTTGGAATGGCCCAGCCAAACTCCAGACCTGAATCTGATGGAACATCTGTGGGGTGATCTGAAGAGGCATGTGCACAGGAGATGCCCTCACAATCTATCAGAATTGGAACGGTTTTGCAAAGAAAAGTGGGCAAATATTGCCACATCAAGATGTGCCACAGTGATAGACTCCTACCAAAAAGACTGAGTGCTGTAACAAAAGCTAAAGGTGCTGCAACAAAGTATTAATTTAAGGGTGCGCATAGTTATGCAACCAGGTTAATTTACATTTTTATTTTTCCCCTTTAAGGGTTTCAGTTTGTTTTTCAATTGCATTGTACAGGTTATAGGTCACCTAAAAGATGGAAAAAGTTGTGGAATTAATTATCTTTGTGTCAATTTTTTACATCACAAAAATCTGGCATTTGAACAGGGGTGTGTCAACTTTTTATATCCAACGTGTATCCAATGTATATATATATATATACAGTTATAGTTTACAATAGTTATTTTCATATTACTGCCTCACTAATTTTCAGTTCTATGTACTCTGGTAGCCGGGCAACGACATCTCGTTGCCAAAAATTCACTGTTGTGTTTTTTGTGCAATGACAATAAAGAAATCTTTAAAAATCATCTGGGTCTCGACGATGATCCAAATCGATTGCACGTTGACCAGGGCTGTGACGTCATGAAGCGTGTCCCCCTGCTGGTGACAAAGTGAAATTTATTTTTCTGATAAATCTGCAGTGTCACATTTGACGTGAGTTACACGTAAAATAAATCCGAGTTTCATTTCCTCTTTAAAAATCTTGTATCCAAATCCAAATCCGAAAAACCTAAGTCCTATTATTTGTTGTTGTTTTTTTTTTTTGTTTTTTTTTTGGTCCTTCTCTGAAAACATGCTCCACATTTGAGCTGTTTTGCTTGAATCAGGTGATTTTCCTCCACACTCATTACCAGGCGCGTAATAAAATCAGGTTTCCGTCTCCGCCGCACAGAAAACCGTCAGACTGGCGCAGGAACACAAATCCACGTCAGACTTTGCGAGTGACATGTAAAACACGCAGCAGCGTCAGCCACAGGCCCGTGGGATCACGAGCCACCGGACACGTCTCTGACTCCCGGACGCTCGGCTTCATGGCTCAGCGGTGCGCCCGCGCCGCGGTGCCCGTCGCGCTGCTGCTGTTCGGGCTGGTCGCCATCCTGCTGCTCACGGTGCCCACGGAGGACGTGCGGGACGCGCCCGGGTTCACGGTAGGGTCGATCCCGTCGGGTATTTTTGAACCGTGTGGGTCGGTTCGTGTGCACGTGAAGACCCCCTGCGGAGGGTTTCAGTAGAACCTGTCCGTTTGGACTAGTGACCTGAATTTTCATAAATGTAAAATAACTTTTCAAATGAGGGGTAAATGACAAAAAATGTGGAGTTTGACACTTAAAGGAGGCAGCTTTTTCCAATGGGTCCAATAAAACTTGACAACCTGTGAAATGACAATAGGAAGCAGATTATCATCAAAATAAGACTCTTGTGGAAACGGTGTTAGGAAGTTCACGGGTGCTTGAAAGTTTGTGAACCCCTTAGAAGTTTGTCTCTGCATCAATATGACTTAAAACATCATCAGATCTTCACACACATCTTGACAATAAATAAGGAGAAGCCAATTAAATCAATGAAACATGCCTATTTTGTTAATTGTTGTTCATTTTGTTGATTATTTTGTTCATTTTTCTGCATTTCATTCATAATTTTGTTCATTTTTGATCATTTTTTTGAGTCATTTGGTTCATTTTTTTTGTTCATGTTCACTTTTTGATCATTCATTATTCATTTTTAAAAATCTTTTTTGGGTTATTTGCGTAATTTTTACTTATTTTGTTCTTTTAGTAGATTATTTGGCGCATCTGTGTTCATTTTGTTGATAATTTTGTTAATTTTTGATCATTTTGAATTATTTGCTTAATTTTTGTTCATTTTGTCAATGATTTTGTTCATTTTTGTTCATTTAGCGATGTTTTTGTGAATTTTTCTTAATTTTGTCGATGATTGTGGTCATTTTTGTTCAAGTTGTCAATGATTTTATTCATTTTTGTTCACCTCACTGCTTTTTTTTCTTCATTTTTGATCATTTTTTTCATCAATGAATATATTTTTCATTTAACCATATATTTTCCAGGTTAATCTTCATCATACTATCAACTCACATGAAAAGTGTCCCTCTTCACTTGAATTCTGATCACTTTGGTGACTCTAATAAACCACCACTTTTTATCACTATGGTGTTTTTTTCAGCAGTAAACTGTACTCTGGTTTCAAACCTGTAGTGTAGTACTGATTAGGATTCAGATGACGTTTCCTGCTCTGGCCTCTGTTCTCTTTAAACCTTCATTTTTTCTGTTTCTGTCTAAATATCCCATGGTTACTATTTTAGTCAAATCGAGCTGCCTGTTCACTTGGCGACAACTTAGTGTTGGAGTCACACAAAAGGACACAGAGGGGTTTTCTTACAATCTGCAGGGAGGCGAGTAGAGTTTCCACTGTGAATACAGAATGAAAGGACAAAACACATCATTAGAGCTCAGCTGAGGTTTTGGCAGATGTTGGAGTGAGTGAGTCCTTCTTAGAACTAACTGCTCTGCACTAATGAGCTGATAGTATGAGGTAATGAAACGTGTGATGTCCCTGAAAAGACATATTTACAGCTGTCACAATATCTATTTCTGCTCCTGCGTCAGAGCCATCTCATTTATCTATGATGGTTAAACTTTTACAGAGAGGGCTGTTTTCATTTTAACACGCAGGATTAAAGGTACCACGCTGTGAAAATCCACCTTTATTGAGTTTTTAGGTCCATATAAACTCTATGCTGGGACGGTATGAACTTTCCCTGCACTGTGAGTCCTGAGGAATCTGAAAAACACAATGGCCTCAAGGAAAAAACAGTCAATAGTGAGGACCAATCGACGTCTCTCCCTACAATCCAATAGAATTCTACATTTGACATTAAATCTTCAAACTTGCCAATAAAAATAAAAGTAAAATTACCCCCCCAGGATAGATGCTGTACTACAGGCAGTCTGACATTACAGTGTCTGAGTCCCATCTCTGCTGCAGCCACCACGAAATCACCAGTAACGACATTTTCTACTGATTTGCATGGTCATTTGTTTCTTATTATGACAAGAGAAAGTGTCATGTTCCTGTGAAGGCGGTGAAATGTCTCGCTTCAAGATAAGGTGACGTTTGATTCCTGATCTCAGTCACTAATGCAACAAAGACCGAAATAACACCTCTGAAAAGACCAGTAACATTTGAGCCCCTTTATGGAATACTTACGAATAGAATATAAAGGCTTAATAAATGATTAATGGAACCCTTTAAACTTGCCTGTCTACAGTGTCAATTTCAAAAAAGTTGGAACATAAATGACCTCAGATGTTGAAATGTAAACATTTTACCATTTTATGCAAAATATTAGCTCATTTTGAATTTGATGGCAGCAACACATCTGCATGTAGTTTAAGTAAAAACCTTAAATGTTTTGCTCTGCCTGAAGGTTAATGACTGAAAGCCTGCAATTTTGAAATAAATCACTACACAGATTTGTGTGGATTTATTTATTTATTTATTTATTTATTTTTATGCATTTGACAACTAATTCACTGGTAACAGGTCAGTATGAAAGGAACATTTTAGAGACACAGATGGACACAGGTTTGCTGATCTGTGACAAGCTGGGTCTAAAAACTGTGGAAAAATTTCACAAAAATTTTCCTCAACGTATAATTGGTCAGACTTTGAAAATCCACCATCTACAATGTATAATACAATCAAAACATTCAGAAAATCGGGGGGAAGGTCAAATGTCAAAATTGGATGCTGGTGATCTTCGGGCCCTTACAAATGAACTTTTAAAAACATGTCACACAACTCTGAACCTGGAAATGGAGCTTTCATGAAACACAACCCCAGAATACTGGACTTGAACGTCAAGTAAAAATCAAGCATGTGAAAATGTATGACTGAACACGCTCTGGCCATGTTATTAGGCACACCTTGTTTGTACAGGGTTGGACGTCGGCACACTGCGTCCTTAACAAATGGACATGGTCAGTAGAATGTGGCATTCAAACAATGTGCAGTTAGGACTAAAGGCCCTACCGGCAGCCTGAAGGTCGGATGGATCCATGCTTTCATATAGCTTATGTCGATTATTACCATAACATCCAAATGTCACAGGTGAAATCCAGACTCACTGGACAAAGCAACATATCCCATCATTCTATTGACCCCTTTTATGGAGTCCATTTGAGTCGTAGCCTTGGTTTCCTGTTCTTAACTGACAGGAGTGTCACCATGTGTGATCTTCTGCTTCCGTCCACAGATGCTCTTCTGCTTTATCAGCTGTAACCAGTGTTCATTTGAGTTACGGTTGTCTTTCCATCATCTCCAGTCTGACCATTCTCCTCTGACCTCTGGCATCAACAAGGTCACTTCATCACAGAACTGTTGCTCACTGGCTATTTTCTCTTTTCCAGACTATTCTCCGTAAACCTTAGTGATGGTCGTGTGTGAAAATCACAGTAGATCATCAGTTTATGAAATACTCGGTTCTGAGTTGTGTAAAACTTCCACATTCTCATGCCCGGTCTAAACTTCAGCAGGTCATCTTGACTGTGTGTACATGAATAAATGCACTGAATTGCTGCCGTTTGATTTGATAATCAAATATTTGCATTAACTACATTAATTATAAACTATTTTCTTTACTGTAAGCTAAATGAATCCACATATTTACTCCTTAAGTGTCAAAGGTAATAAGATGTGCAAGAACAACATTAAATCAACGTGAACAAAATGATCAACAAGAATAAACAAAATAATGAGGGAAATTTTTAATTTTAAGAATGCACCAAAGATTAATGTAAAGAGACCCAAAATGTACATATCATGCAAATTTACATACACTAATAATGACTTAACCCTTGAATTTGACCCCATGAGTTTAATCTGTTTTGTTAGGTGAGGAACAAATTCACATTTTACTGATGTTGTGGGAGATGAATCCCCATCTTCCTGAACTCTACGGTGTTATGTGTGATAATAAACCCATCCTCAGTCTCAGGTGTCTGCTTTGAGGTTTAAAGGGATCATTAGGATGTAACCTCTGCAGCCAAATGTTCTCCAGACGCCTTTACAAAAACAACCCCATCATAAAATGGTCAGTCTTCTGGTTAACTAGACCCTCCTCCTCCTCATCCATGTGGCTTTTGGAACTTCAGGAATGTTTGTCACCTTTCAGCTCCCTGTTTTTTTTTTTTTCCCTGTGTTTAGACTTGTGATTGCCTTTTCCTTTTCTTGCAGTATGGCATAGTCCTGGATGCAGGCTCGTCCCACACGGCTTTGTACATTTACAAGTGGCCGGCGGATAAACAGAATGGCACAGGCGTGGTCACCCAGCACAGTGAATGTCACGTGAAAGGTGAGTAAGCTGTTCTTTATGTTTAAAAGACCGAGTGTTTTTTTTTTTTTTTTTTTTTTTTTTTGTAGCAAGAAAAAAACTGGTTATCTTTTACCTTCTCTTGTCACCTCCCAAAACATGGAGCCGTATTTTATTCCCTCAATGTTAAACTGACATTTCAGACAATAAATTCAGCTGAAAATGGAAAGTTCTGCATCACAAAACAGACATTTGCATTTCAGACTTCATGATTTGACTGTGAAACCTCTTAGAAACTGGAACTCAATTCCACAGAGGAGAGAAAAGGAAAAAAAGAAAAAACTTCTTCAATATAAACTCTAAAGCAAATACTGTATGAGGAGTAAATATTTATTTTGTCAGTTGTCCAATATTTGGATAAATGGATATGACTAAATGCTGTAGTTGTGGTGCTGTTTCTTTGGCTCTGGATGTGACTGAATTATTAAGAAGCACGACGGGGGATTTCCATAACACTGACAGATCAATAGTGCCTGTTTAGGAAAACCCTTTGTCAACCAATAACACACACAGCTGTATTTACAGAAGTTCTACAGCATTTTAATCTGTTATCTGAGCGCACACAATGTCATTTCATCCTAAATCTAAAAAGCATTCAGAGCGCAGATCTCCTCCAAGGCAGCTCATGTCCCCATATGTCAACAGGGAAGGTGGGAGCACCGCAAAGGTGCACATGTTGGAATACTACGATATTTGGCTACAAAATAGTGGTGTAAGATAGTTTCAGATGAGTATATAGTGGATGAAAATTAAAATCTGCGGTCGATTTATCCTATGTAGAGATTTGATCTGATGATTTCAGACATGCACGGAGATGATGTCTGCATAAATTACGTGGTGGTGGTGGGGCTTGAATTTAATGACATCCCGACACGTGTTGCACATTTAAGTTTACTGTTTACATTCTTACTCGCATAGTCACAGCATCATCAATGACTCGGACATGCGTCTGTGGCTGCATCACGGCGTCACCTAAAAACGTTATTTCCACATAGCAACGTTTCAAGCTGTAATGATGTTCTGGACGTTCACGTCCTTCATTAAATCATGGAAATCCTTCTGTGGTAGATCATAAACCAAGCTGTCAGTCGGTTTCTCCACCATTGTGACATGGAGAACTTTACTGTTATGTCCCGCCCCTTCTCGATTTTGATTGGTTGGCGAGGGAGCAGTGAAGACTGAGTATTGAAATGCCCAGCCCACAGCGATTTTGATTGGTCAGCACGAAAAAACACTGCATGCATAGACATACAGTAGTGATTCGGATCACCACCAAATTTTAATCATCTGTTCCTTGTCCCATTTCACACCTTTCCTGAAAATCTCATCAAAATCCGTTCATAACGTTTGAGTTATTTTGCAAACAGACAAATGCTGGTGAAAACATAACCACCTTAGCGGAGGTAAATATGGAACAGTAAGGTTAGAACTTGTATTTGTAACTATGGCTGTGTGTGTTTAGTAGTTACCAAAGGCGCCACCTACGTACAATTTAGAGTGACCAGTTCATCTAACCCCAGTGCATGTTTTTGGTTGTGGGAGGAAGCTGGAGTACCCAGGGAGAACCCACGCAGACACGGGGAGAACATAGATGGTAATGACTGGTAAAAATGCAATGATTTGCAAATCCCATAGTATTTTATTCCCAGTAGAATATAGGCGGCATATCATATGTTTAAACTGAGACTATTTAACATTTCAAAAAGGAGCATTTTAGAGAGACAAAGCCTCTCACATGTAAAGATGGACAGATTCACCGAAATGCAACAAACTGAATCTAAAAATAGTGGAACAATTTGAGAAAAATGTTCCTCTGTGTAAAATTGGTCAGATCTACAGTGTAAAATATTGAAAGATTCAGAGAATAAGGAGGAAGGTCAAAACTAGATGCTGGTGATGTTGGGGTCCTCAGGTGGCACTGCATGAAAAACAGACGTGATTTTCTACTGGAAATCACTGCACAGGCTCAAGAACACTTCCAGAAATCACTGTCTGTGCACAGTCCAGCATGTACATGTAATCCACAAATACAAGTTAAATCTGTATTATGTAAAGAAGAAGACATACTGTATGTGAACACAATCTAAAACCAGCGCAATCTTATCTGGATCAAAACTTGTTTAAAATGAGACAAAATGGAAATCTGTTGTGTGATCAGATGAATGCATGAATGATCAATGGATTGTTGAGTCATATACACTGCTTGGCCGAAAAAAAAGGTCACCACCTGGATTTAACTAAGCAAATGGGTACGAGGCTATGAGCCTCCTATTGTATAATTTCTGTATGGGTGATTATGTTTCAGCTGGCAACAAGTGATATAAGGATAGTGGGGAACCAAATGTGGTTGGAAAAAATTTTTGAATGATCATGACCAGTAATCACTTAAATGTGTGGTGAAATCAAATTGTAAAAAAAAAACAACAGTAGAACTCAGGACTATGTTTAATAGTGAAAGTAAAAGCATTTCCTTTCA
>JAQQAE010012133.1:0-13296 GCA_029823295.1 Pseudamia nigra | reverse complement strand
CACCGGAGCATGATGGGCCTTTTGGAGTAACAGGTTGCCACGTTCAAAGTACAAACACTAGGATGCAGCCTGGCCATTGACACTCCAACCGAAAAGTTCAAAAGCTCCATGTAGATCTAATTTAATTCTGTTTATTTTGCCATGCCAGCATAACAGCATTGTTGTAGCTTAAAAAAACAGAGCCAATATATAACTAATGCCTGAACAAAAACAGCAGCCCATTGGTTCGCAGAAAAGAAAAACTACTGAAAAGCTAGACTTTTAGTGCTTGACTCGACATAGCTGCAAAGGTTATTCACATTTTAAGTGCTTATAAGCCAATGCAGCCAAAGGGAAACATACAAAACTGGAACATCTTCCACTACAATGACAAATATAAAAAGAAAACATAACACAATTTGTCCAACAATTCAGCACATATCAGTAAAACATGGGATTAAAACCAACCAGCAAACAAGAAAAACTGTTTGACTGCTTTTGGCGGACATGCTTTTTGTGTCATCATCCATTCTTTTTTTCAGAAACCCCATGTTTCTACAAGTTAAGTCACTCAGACAGGAGTCTAGAGTCTAGTAGCATTCAGTACCATTTGTTGTCATTTGTTGGTGGACATACACATGAGTTCACCTTAAAGTTTAACCCCATACAAGTGGAATGTGGCAATGTCTTTCACTATAAAATCACTGTACAATCATAAAACCTTAGACAAACATCCATTTAAATCTCACTGATGTCTTAGCTTTCAGCATTATCAAGCACAAAACAGTAAAGTCCAGAGCTAAGCGACCAAAACTTAATGATAAAAGAAATAAAGAGTGACTGGACCAATCCCTGTTTAAGGGATTAAGTAAAGAGTAAACTTCAGTTTTTAAAATCCCTCTGGCCGGGCTTGAGAGGTTGTTGATGGCAGTCCGTTACAACTGTAGAACCTTGGGGAGCAAAGGTGATGGAAAAACGCTGCAGTGAAGAATCAGAAAAAACACTAGATGAGTGAAAGTGACTGATGGGAAAAGCGGTGAGGATTGTTGAAGGGATCTTGACCAAGTGGCTCATAAGCCTTGTTTTGCCAGTGCGGCGGTGACATCCTGGGCCAGGGTGGACAGCTGCGGCGACTCCAGGAGGTTGATGCTGCCGGCTGAGGACAGGCGAGGGGAAGTGCCTCCGGTCTCTATCCCAGGGGAGTGAGTTACAATAATTTCGGCACCGTGGTCCACCCGTGCTTTGGCTGTTTCCCGAAAGGACAGCTTGTGGCTCTCGATCTGGCACAAGAGGAAAAGACACAAGTGTTTATAACAGAGTTTGTACTTTTTTTTATGTCCATACATCTCTATAAGAAGATTTGTTGGCTGGTCCTCATGGAACAGACTGTTTTTAAATTCAGCACAAAGCTTATCTTGAACTAAACCAGCAACTTTACAATACAAAAATCTATTTTTGGATTGAAAAAATTTTAAAAATGTGTTTCTAGAGCCACAAAAATATCTGAACTCTTTCTTCAGCACATCACGTGATGTACAATTTGGCTGGCAACATGAAAAACAAATTTGTTAATTATTTTATTCTTTTTTGCTTAGTTTTTTCCATTTTGTTGAATTTTATGTTCATTTTATTAAATATTTTGCTAATTTCTCTTTTTTTCGTTTGTTATTTCACTAATTTTTGTGAAACTGCTCGATTTCGATATTATTATTTTTCTTTTTTATATTTTTTCTGATTTTTTTTTCATTTTGTGGTTTTTGTTCATTTACTGGACTGTTCTGTGATTTTTTTGTTCATTGTTTATTCATTTTGTTGATTACTTTGTTCATTGGTGTCCATTTTTCCTCCAGTTAATCTCTCATTTTACTCAGTTTTATACCTTTTTGTCAGTTTTCCTCATCATTTCATTCATTTCCTGCATTATTTTGTTCAGTTTTGCCTTAATCCTGTTCATTTTGTCAATAGAATTTGTATTCATTTTCTTGATTTTGTTCATTAAGTTGATTATGTTGTTCAGTATTTTGTATTGCATCATTGTTATGTTCATTTTATTTATTATATTCGTTATTGCTTTGCTCATTTTGTTCAGTTTAATCTTCCTGTTGGTTCAATATTTCGGTCATTTTTTTCCTTCTTTTTGCTGATTAAGTGCGTATTTTTTCATTTTGATTTACTGTAACATTCTACTTCCATTATGGGACAAAGCCACAGAAGGAAGGGGGCTAAAGAGCCACAGGTTGCAGACCCCTGCACTAAATGATGAAGTGATTAGGTTTAAGAAGCCAAAGGTCAAGGTTGTTGTGACACTACATAAACTACAAACTGCAAATCTACTTGGCGGTTTCAATAGACGCCCTTTACAGTTTACAAGCTGTGCAAGCATTTTATTAACAGAGGTATGGTGGACCACAATAGCTAATGCAGTCATTATCCACAAACAATAGCGAATCAGATACTATTTCTGTACTGTTTTCTTTTGTCTCATTTGTTTCTAAAGGAAGCTTGCTCATCTGAATGACTGGACACTACTTCTTCCTCCAATATTACCTTTATTTCGACTCTCCAATAGTTGTACTTTTGATTTATAGCTGCGGTTGCAAATTGGAAGCTCAAGACTTAAGACTTGGCATTTTCATTTTAATTTATTTCTCACAAGTTACATGTACCGACACCCTGGCACAAATGTCTTTTTACCATCACGTTGCCTCCTCCCGGCATGTGGCTGGCATTGTCCATGGAGCCAATCTTGGCCTGTGCTTTGTCTTTAAAGTCCAGCTTCACATTCTCAATACGCACATTACCTCCCCCTGGGAAGAGAACAGCAAAGAGCAGAAGAAAAGCATGAATCCCAAGGGGGAATCACTTGCCTGCAGCCTGGAGCTTCTCCTGAGGAACACTGAGGGCAAACTGTCTCAGGCTGTATCAACAAGGACACTGTGCTTCACAATAACTGGAATCTTCAGACTGCAAAACAGATTTCTCTAGGGCCTTGTATGTTCATGTATTTGATGCATATTGTCCTTATTTTTATTGAGTATTTATTTTGCCACATCATGTTTTCCTGCTTACTTTAGCAGCACCATTTTTATCATGCGTTTTTCACTTCTAAAATTCACATGCAGTATGTGCATTTGTGTATGCAAACTAAACCACATTAGCTTAGTTTGTTTTGGATTCATACAGTCAAATATTATGAAAGAGTACCTGGTCTGTGGCGGATGTTGGACATGGAGCCGCATTTGGCGGTGACATGGCTCAAATCGATCTTCTTGGTCTGGATCTGGATCTGTGGGCAGCAGTAATGTGTGGACAGAATTATTTACACTATGCAAAAAAGATCAATTCTACAGGAACATCTTGGGGAAATTGGAGTGATATGAAGATCAAATGCAGGAAAACGTAATGGTAAGACACAGGCCGTTTTAGGAATACACTAAGATGAAAAAGGTGGGGTTGAGTCTGGAAAATCATGCAATTCCATGGATCTGTGGATGAAGTCAGGTTAAGCTAGACATGACATTTCACTGGAGAGAGGTTAACAGTGAGCACTAAACATACAGACATGAGCACATCAAACAAACACCAAACACAAACTCTGCAGTGTGTGACACTATGAGGAGCAGCTGCACCAATTAAACTTTATCATCCATGGTTGATAGGAGTTAGTAGAAGCACAAACACTGGTAGAAAGACATGGTTATGAGGCATTTTACTCAACACAAGACGACATAACACATTAGTCTACTCTATGCGACTACACATACATATTTTTCCCAAAACACAAAAACAGCTAGTGAAGATGGAAAAATGACATTACACGAACACGTTCATGCCTACAAATGGTAACTGAGATATATGAAGCTAATGTCATGCCAAAACATTAAAAAAATGAATAAACAGTGGTTTGCAAATACAACATGTTTTATAATGCAAAATCCTATCAAATAAATATAAATGTATAATATACACTGATCAGCCACTGCATTATGACCACTGACAAGTGAAATGGCCATGATGTTCATTATCTTATTACAGTGGCACCTGTGAGTGGGTAAGATATACGAGGCTGCAAATGAACATTTAGTCCTTCAAGTTGATGTATTTCAAACAAAAAAATTGTGCAGAGTAAAGATGTAAGTAACCTAGACAAGGACCACACTGTGATGTCAACGCAAGTGGGTCAAGCATCTCCAGAACAGTGTCTTGTCTGGTGGTCCTTGTCCTGCAGTGGAGCAAAAACCACGAGGATGGAAGGACAAGTGCATCTCAATTACTACTCAAACATTGCTATTAAATAATGTTTTGTAAGTTCCTCCTTTTGATGCCAGAACAGCTCTAACCTAAGGCATGAGCTCTACCAGACCTCTGAAAGTAATAACTTGCAGTGCATTACACATCAGACAGTATGTGGGAAGCAATGACCCAGTTGTGTACCATCACAATTTGGTCCTTGCTCAGGTTCTTTCTATTTGCAGCTTGGATTGAAACAACTTAAAGGACTAAACATTCACTGACAAAAGCCATTAAGACCATATAATCAACATTATGACCACTTCACTGGTTGGTGGTCATAATGTTACAGCTGATCAATGTATAAGGCTTTAGAAAAAATTACAATAACTACCTAACATGGCTAAAAATTCAGTCTTACACAACAAAAAAAAAAAACTTGAAAGTGTCTGACCCAACTTACTGACAACTTGCCATCTTTAATCACAAATTTCAAACCTGCTGATTCTTGGGAGAGATGATACTACTGCTCATCAGGGGGTGCTATCGTTAGTAACAACAAAATTCCAAGTGCAAGTGGTTGAATCAATTTACTTGGAACTTGCCATGGTTAAAACCAGTTAAAGATCTTCTACCTGGCACTACTGCTTTTAAAAATAAAAGACTGCTCTTCAGTGGCTGATACCTTGTCAGTGTGGGCGATCAAACAACCTTTAGCTATGATTCGTATTTGCAAACTGTTTATTTTAGTGGATTTGTGAAACATCTTTTGCTTCTTTGGCAGGTTCTGCAGTTGCATCTTTTAATGTGTGTGTGTGTGTGATTTCTGTGAAGTCACTCACGTTTCCCCCGCCTGCTGTGTGGTGGACTTTATCCAAGGAGCCACACTTAGCTTGAACATGGCTAAAATCCAGTTTAACACTTGGAATCATGACCTGGGAATGACAAGGCACCGCTTTTTTAACACAAACATACATGGCTGGTTCCATTGGAAGTGGAACCTGACAGAAAAGGGAAAAAAAAAAAAACAGCCTGAGCCTTCTTTTCCAGCCAAAAATAATCCCTAAAAATATGACCCAATTTTAAATCCACAAACTATCAATACAGTATGTCTGCACTGGCTTTGGGGCATTTCAATTCTTAATGCAGCACAAATGGAAGCTTCTGTGCTGGAATAAAGGCATTTAACCATGTGCAGAAGCTGTACGTGTTGTGCTGTAATCCATCAGGACTGCAGTCGACTGAAGCCTGAAGCATATTTGGGAGTTCTGAATTCACAAAAAATAATAAAAGGAATAGAAACAAACATCACTTACAATGGGGAAGCAAACCTTACGTCTGATACAGAAGTAACATATATCCTGGAAAAAACAGCTTCACTTGCTTGATTGAAACAACGACAGAAACAGATGGACAGACAGATTGACACGTTACGTAGCATAAAGCAGTGCTACAAAAACTGCAGCTGAAAAGAGAAAGACAAAGAGTAAATCAAGAGGAACAGGTAAGAGAAAGCAGACAGAAAGGCGTACATACATTGCCTCCTTTGGGCGAGTGCTTCACATTATCCATGGAGCCGCACTTTGCCTGAACATGACTGAAGTCCAGCTTCTCAGTTAAAATTTGAACCTAAAACAAAGTCGGATAAAAAGGAAAAAAACAAAAGAAAATACTATATGTGCCTCATTTAGGTCAAGTGTACAATGAGTGATCAATGTGTCATCACATGCATTTACACTTAAATTGTGATTATAGTGACAGTACTAATTTCCTGTGCAGAAAAGGAAAAAAATCTCAAACTCAATCCTGCTGTTCTTGCTTATTTGGAAGCATGCTTTTTCTAGTTTTTGCTAGATTTTAGGTCATTTTAAGAGGAACTTTGCATTTCAGTTTATCAGTAATATGGATTATTCTACAAGTTGAGGCCGTTATTATGTTTCCTTGCACACTAATATTCCATTTTTTATCCTTTTACTGAAAAGGACATCATTTCAAATAAGCTGTTTGCATGGCACATAAAAATTAATCTTCTCAAAATAGTATTGTAAATGATGGCTTAATTCAGTTGGAATCAGAATACTATCTGCTGCTGACCATTAGTTGTAATGCAACTTTTTTCAAAAGGTCGGCCCTGTGTGTCAAAGCTTAGACACTCTATACCCCACCCCTTCCTTCCAAAACCTGAATGGGTGGGGCTTAGGCATTCTGCAGCCTGCCCCTTCTAGTTTTCGAAAAAAATCACAGTATGAAATGACAGATAATTTTTTGATCCTGACTCAATTATGGCCCCATTTACACAAATGTTTCTAAACTAAAAAGTCAATATTACAAGTCAAGGCAGTAGAGGTTTGTAAAACTGCTGAGATATAGAAGTACTACAAATAGGAAGTCTTGTATGTGACATCATCATTACAATGAACAGACCTGCAATAATTTTGACCACTTTCACTACTTAATTCTCAATATTTTACTTTTTCTGTTACAAACTGCGAAGTCCTTGACTTGTAAAATTGTCTTTTAAGTGAACAAACATCGTACTGTGTGTGTAAGTGATGTCATAATTCACATGCAATGTATCTTGCCATTAGTGTAGCTGTAACGCAAGGCGCTTCCTATAACAAGTGGGAAGAAAGAGGGTGATACTAAAGCTGCCTATAAAAAGCTTTCTCCGCCAAACTCGAACATGGGAAAGGGGTTCAGAGAAGCCTCGGGGGAGTCCTGACAGTGAGCCTTAGTCTTTATTCTACACCGACCTGACCTGGATTCTCCTGACAGCTTTGCTTCTTACCTGTGCACACTGTTCAACCTACACATTTCTGCCCCCCTTGACCCTTTCATTTTTTGGTCCATTTTATACATTATTAATGTTCTTTACATTGTGGAGCAGTTACGTCACAAGTATCGGCATACAGTAGATCCACTGTACAAATTAATGGAATAATTTGAAAGGTGTTTAAGCTGGTGGAAAACATGAGGAAGCATTTCTACATTCAACAATCCTATGTATCATATAATTCAGTGTTTCCCAAACCTTTTTAACTCAAACTCCAACATGCACATACCATCGCATTTGCCATTTAGATATAAAATAATAAGTATGTAAGAAAGGATAAAATAAGGACTGAATTAACAAAAAAACACAATGAAATTAATAAAAATGGGGGGGGGGGAATCAACAGAATGCACAAAATAAAGTGAACTGGACATAAAAAGCACAAGTAAGCAACAAAATGAGCCACTCTCATCAGAAATGGACAACATAATTAATGAAATGAAAAAAAAAATCATTCCGAGAATGAACAGAAATAAAAAAAAACATACAGTAAGCTACAAAATGAACCAAATTGAACAAAAATGAACAAAATAATTGATAAAAATGAACATGATCCTTCAGAATATCAACAAAAATAAAAAACACAATCTACAAAATGAACCAACCTGAACAAAATGATCAATAAAATGAACAAAGTAATCCAGAAATGTAACAAAAATGAAAAACATAAGCTACAAAATGAACCAAACTGAACAAAAATGAGCAAAAGAATTGATAAAATGAACACGATCCTTCAGAATATCAACAAAAAATAAAAAACACAAGCTACAAAATGAACCAACCTGAACAAAAGTGGACAAAATGATCAATAAAATGAACAAAGTCATCCAGAAATTTAACAAAAATGAAAAACATAAGATACAAAATTAACCAAATTGAACAAAAATTAATAATCCACAAAATACACAGAAAGGAGTAAAAAAAAACAACAAAATAATCCAGACAGTGAACACAAATGAACAAAAAACTGAAAAAAAGGCAAAAGAATCAAGATAATGGAATAAACTGATATGATTTCTTCAACTTTCCTATGCCTTTAATAATAATTTGACTTTTACCATGATAATTATTGATTATGATGGCTATGAAATTTTTTTTATGTGAGACCATTTTGGTCCAAATCACCCACCTCTAAATTGCATTTAATATACATGACATGGATATTTCCACAGGAGCAGTGTGTCATGTTTTTGGAGTGAGATTTCCCTCTGAGGGGCGTTCAGCTCTCCCAGTGTGACGGCACTATCTATCAGACACTGTGCTGCGTGTACCCGCTGTGCATCACCCCGCTTCATTAAAAATTTCTGCCCTCGTGTCTCATTTTTCCCAAAGATAAAAGCTGAGCTGTAACATGACAGATTCCCTTTCCCCCTCATATATCACCCAGGTTAATGAAAAGTCTCAGCGCTCTGAAACACATCGGGAACATTAACGTTGTCTGTTGCTTCGGTTTTATGTCATTAAAAATTCTGACTCTATTAAAGCACACATCTGTTACACTTAGTAGACAAACTCGAGGTGAAGCAATCTGGCTGAACATAATCCAATTCATTTTATACCAGAACCTGAAACGATGAACTTGAAAACAGCAGCAAATCATTTCATTTCAAAGAATGTTTAGAGGTCCTTAAAAAGCCTCAGAATGTCTTAAATTCAATTTAAAGAAAATGAGGTGTAGCTCTAGAGTCAAATTCAAGCCTCCCTCTAAAATGTCTGAAAGCATCTGAGAATGCATTGACTATTGTCTGAACGTCTCCAGATGCAATTGACAGACGAGTAGTTCAAGGACATCAGGAGGACAGAGAATTGTAGGCACACGTACAAAGCCACATGATGAAATTGATAAATTCCATTTTTCAGTCATACCAGACCAGACTAAAACCTAATCGATATCTGATATACGCTCGCTGGCGACTTTGTTGAACCCCTTTCAGACCATGCTTCCAACCCGGGTCGGACCAGGGTTGATTGCAGTGTGAATGGCACCAACCCAGGTTGCTATCTGCTGGGTTGGGGCGAGGTGAGACTTGCGGGAAACAAGTTGCATTGGTTAGGAATGAGGGTGCAATGCAGTGATAGAACTGCAGCTTGTAAACAAAAGTCACATTGTCAACAGGTCTGTTTTCAAAGTGGTTAACTTTGACCAAAAGTACTGACATCTGGAGATATTACGAGATCTGCAACCTCCTTGCTGTATGTGGAGTGGAGGAAATATGCAGGCAGCTGACCGGCACAATGAGGGACAACATTGTGTCTGCCATTATAATGAAGCTGATGATCCAGAAAGACATCTGCTGGTGCCAAAAATAGATTACTAATAAACTGACGGCACTGAAAAAAACAGTACAAGAAATTTCGGTGACTAACCACAAAAGCAGTGTAGGGCAAACAGAATGGCCACACTGCAAGCAATGTCACCGGATTTTTGGCATCAGTGCCCACCAATCTGTGCGGCTGCCCTCCAGCTCCAGGTCAGAGAAGAACCGTATATGACGTAACACGCTGTTGTCTGTCCCTGAAGTTCACATGTTGTCTGCCTGCCCATTTTTAACTCCGTGACTGAATTGCCCTGATCTGGGATGGACCGGGGTTGACTGGCTTGGTAGGAAGCGACAAAAGAATGGCTGAACCCACATCAGCTAACTCTGGTTGTTGGTTTTAAAGAAGTATTAGGTGCACCTTGCTAGTGCTGGGTTGGACCTCCTAAGATGGTACACTGTGGTCATAAAAAGATGAACACAGCCAGAAAGCCTGAAACCACTTTTGTTGAGTTCATGTGAATTGTAGCCTTAGTTTTCTATTCTTAACTAACAGGCGTCACCATCAAATGCAATGGAACCTTGTGCACTGTGTACAATGTGGTGTATTTTCTTCTTCTTTTTTTCCTTTGGGCTGTTCCCTTCAGGGGTCGCCACAGCGAATCATCTGCCTCCATCTCACCCTTTCCTCTGCATGTTGTACTATACAAATACATAATAAATCGATTTCATTATTGCAGTCACTTAATGTGCCCTTGCTGTTAGACTTTATGTCGTGCCCAGTACAGTGACAATGCTGTTCCCTTTGGTGTGTTTGTAGGTAACTGTGCAAACTTGTATGTTTAAAGGTATTGAATTTGCTATGAAATGCTATGGCTGAAGCTAAACCGCATCCACACACATGAATAAATCCGACTGCTGTTGAGAATTTAGTCCCATCCATTTCAGCTGAATCCTAAGAAAGCCTTAAGATGTTAAATAAGGTGAGACTTCTCATCCTTCTTGGAATTATTTATACAGACAGCCCGAAGGAGAATCCTGCACTCAATGGCAACAGCAGCTCCCTAGGGCTGATGACGCTGCAGGTTGACAGTTCACTGGATCTGCACCGTGGAAAGGGAGCATGTCTTTGTGATTTTAGACTAAAACCTGACTCAAAGTACAGCTCACGTTTCTGAACTCTGCCTTCATCTGAGAGGGGTAAAGAGATGACAGGACAAAGGGAGGGAAGCCGGAGGTAGCTGACAACGGTTCATCTGGACGGACGGACACAACGAGCAGACAGAGAGGACAGAGCAGACACACAGCGAGGCCACCCAGGGGTCACGTAAGGGGAAACAGCATCACAATTTAAAAACATCAAGCAGAGGAAAGGACAGAGACAGAGGAACAAAATGGGATGAGGAAATATAAAATACTAAAATCTACATCACACAGCAGAACACAGTTAAACTGCTCCTATGATCAAAGAAAAAAAAATCACAAACTTTTATTTTAGATGCAACCAGATGCCTTGTGAAGAAATTGGCTTTATTTTGTCTTTTTTTTTCATTTTCTTCACGAATTTGTTCATTTTGTCGACATGTTGTTTATTTTTCTGCTCATTTTTTAAATTCATTTTGTTGATTGTTTTGTAATTTTTTTGTAAATTTAGTGTGTGTTTAATTTTGATATTATTTAATTCATTATCTTTTACACTTAAACAGCAAAAATTATGCTGTGGGGATTTATGAGGAGACGGGGTCTAATTCAGTCCAATATGAAGCTGTCACTAGGGGGCTCTATACTGCCCCCTGGTGACAAAAGAAAGACATAAGTTTGAACCTATATCTATGATTAAATACCGTACTTTAAAATGATTTAAATTGCATCTTTTTTTCTTTTTTTTTACATCTCTGACTAATTTTTGGTCCAGAACATAATTGTTGAGTCTGTGACTAGTTTTTATGTTTTTCTCTTGATGTTGGTATTAATTATTGGATTTCTTGAATTGAAACCTTAGTACGGCCAGTGTTCATATGGAATTGTGTCTGGAATCACAGCTATAAAGGGAAATATTTTGACTTTTTTGATTAGGATTTTGATTAAAGGCTAGTTTGAGCTTCAGATTTAAATCAGATTTTACTTTCAGCAGAGTGTTGAGATGATAAAATATACACTTGCAATGTCATTTGCCTCCTTATAAAAGAGTATTAGAGCATCACTGAGGGTAATAAGTCTGATATTCCAAGAATAATGTCACAATATTCAGGGATTAAGTTGTTATATTTTAAAGTAAGTTGTCAAATTGCAAGACAAAATGGTTTTATGATAAACAGGCAGTGATAGATTATTTCCTTGCTGATCCAATATGTTACAGATTTCTTTATTTTAAAATTCTAAACTTCCACACTTTGTTGTGTGATTGCTGACTGACTCACTGATTGTGTGCTGTTTTCTTTTTATACTTTTCAAAATATTCATCTTCTCTCAGCGTTTCCTGAAAGCAAACAGCATCAAATTTCAAAATAAAAGCCTCTGTAGATAACAAACATGGAGTGGAGGCCTTGAACCACTCAGAATTTCAAAATGAAACTATGCGGTGTAAGTTTATTGCATTATTTATGACTTACTGATTTAGTTAGTACTACAGCAGCTTTCAGCAAAACTTTCAGCTCTCAGCAGCCACACACAATGTTTTCAGAGACTGCAGTTTTTTAGTTTTGTGTATTTCTGTGACCCCTTATTCAGAATATATTATGACTTTATTCTCATAACACTATGCCTTTTGTTTTTAAGTCTCCCATATTCTTCTTGTAACATATCTCTTTTTTTTCCTCAGTGTTGCCCAAAAGCTGTGCACTTCATCTGTTCCGCTCTTTTTTGGTTTTATTTTTATCAGCATCTTCTTTATTTCTCTGCACTGTTTAAAGTCTATTTTCTTTTCATTTCAAAACTTACAGATGTAGTTTAGCTGATTCCCTTTTTTTTAACAAATGAGGTGTTTTTTCCTTCAATGTACTGTGTTCTGTTTGGTCGTGGTGTTACCTGTCCACCTTTCGGCTGGTGTTTGATGTTACTTGTGGATCCGATCTTGGACTTGACGTTCTTCAGATCGGGCAAAGGCTGGTTCAGGACCTTCAGCTGCCGTTGGGCTGAGGATGGCGACTTGGGCGGGGTCCGGATCACCGCCACTTTCTTTTCCTGGAAGGCAGCAAAGGACTTGGGTGTGTGGCTGCCTGGGGTGCGTGATCCGGGGGTGCGGCATGCATAGCTGGGGGGTGTGCCGGGTGTGACTGCAGAGCCGGGTGTCGAGGCGCCGCTACGGACGGATCGGGACCGAGCTGAGTCTGTACCTGACAGGAAGAGGACACCGGTGGGATTAGAACGATCAGAACAGGAAACACTGAACACTGTAAACATGGAAAGTACAGAATCACTGGAGGAGATATGGCTCTGATGTGGATGGGGTCACTCCAAACTGGAAATTCGACTTGTTCTTTGCATGTGTCAGAATTAGGTCTGGGTGATAAAATGCTAATTATCATGATGATAGTAACATTACAGTGACATCACAATATTTAATATCCCAAGAAAAGATGGGCTGTGTTTTCTCTTAACTGAGGGTTTTTAGACATAATATAGATATGTACAGTCATTGTAATGGCACTAATAGATCTAATGACTTTATTGTAAACACCCTTCCTCTGCACAAGGCCACTGATGACCTAAAGCATGTTAAGATGGCAAGAAATGGCACAAATTAGCCCTGTGAATCAACCATTTCAGATGACTACCTCTTGAATCTGATGAGAGAATATCATGAGTAGCAAAGTTGCCATCAAAGCTAAATGTGGCAGAAATACCATATACTGTAATTTCCGCACTATAAGGCGCATCTAAACGCCGTCAATTTTGTCCAAATATGACACTGCGCCTAATAATCCGGTACGCCTTATATATGGACTAATTCCAGTCAAGTCCCGCACCATTTGTGTGTGTAAAGACCCCGAAATG
>JAQQAE010012132.1:0-13296 GCA_029823295.1 Pseudamia nigra | reverse complement strand
TCTTATCTTTTTAAATGGGTGAACTTGCACATTTTTACATTTCCCAATACTTATTGTCCCCACTGTACATGTACATGTATTTTACTATTTAAATGTCAAGGATAATAGCATAGATGAGTGAACACTTAACTGAACACTAGTCACATCATTACAAGCCCAATAAGCAGTAAATCAACAAAATTAATAAATATCAACCAAAATATTAGGAAATTGAATCATGTCCACAACATGAATCATGTTTGGACAATTAATCAAGAAAATGAGCAGAAATTAACAAAAATATTCTACAACTATCAACAAAAATTAACATAATTACCCAGAAAATGAAGAAAATATCCAGAAATTGAATGAAAATTAGCAAGCTAGTCAAAAATGAACAGAAACTAAAAGTTAAAATGAACAAAATTTAACAAAATAATAAAAAAACAAATGATCCAGACAATACACAACATAGTCAACAAAATCAGCAAAAACGAGAAATCAAAATGATCCAGAAAACGACTAGAATGAACAAATGATAAAAAAGAACATAAATAATACACAAAACAAACAAAAAGTAATACATTGATGAAGCTCTGAAAAAAGGCTCTATTTTGGATACTGAATATTGTGAGTATTTTGCAGCCAGTGGAAAGGGACTGTGAAAATGTGTGCCGAAGTGTTACAGTAATAGGCAAAACTTTGTATATTTTACATTTCTATTGAGGAATACAGTAATTGCTTTATGAATTCAGTTAATCAGTTGTTTGAAATAGCTATACCACAATGTTTATTTAAAACTTGCATACAAACAAAAACAACTGCCTCAAGAGATAACGCTTGAGTAAAAAACAAAACATGCAACAGTAGAATGAATGTTCTTTCAAAATCAAAACCTCTCAGGTAACATTAAATAAATATCCGTCTGACTTAAGACAGTGCAACATTAAAATGACATAGGCCAAAATACACCCTGTATTCTATACTACTGCAGAAGAAAAACTTGGCTTTTTGTTCATAATTTGTTTTTTCATTTCAAAAAGCGGACATATCGCTGTTAAAATGCAGCATATAATGCTCCGCACTGCCAATTACACCCCCCTCCATGTTTTCTCATCACTTTTTTCTTCTGCTGCAATGAGATACATGAAGTGCCTCTCTCATGTCAAGTGAGAATGTGCTAAGTGGTACCACAGTACCTTGTGAGGAATCTGCACTTGCGATAATTGCAAGATCATGTCAGAATAAAACCCTGAATATGTAGCACAGATATTAAGGGATAGCCCCTGCACTGAAAATTTCATTGTTGTATGTAATAATTCTAATAATTCAAAATATGTTGTTTCTTGCTGCCATAGCTTCATTTTTCTCTTAGGCATAGCAACTAAATAAAAAGTAAAAACACTACAACAGTGTGTAAAATACAGTTTTTATGTTTATATGCCTGATTATGACTTACGTGTGACTTTCAACCTCAACAGGTGTTCCAAACTCTAAAAAAACATATATTTCACAGATCTCCTACATATTTTGGTCATTGGGACTGCTGCACATAAAGAATGATTTTACATGATATTTAAATAAAACTGACTTTTAAAAAAATAAAAACAAATATATATCCTGGACCAGTATGTTACAATATTAAATTTATATATACAGTACATATACAGTACATATATATATATATATATATCTATATGTGTGTGTGTGTGTGTCTATTAAAGACTTCTGAAAGGGTGTTGGCAAAATAAAGGGTGTGACTTTGATTTTTTTCTTGTTTTCCCAACGACCTCTTTCTCAGTCTGTCACGCACATCCTGATTTCACCACAAACTGTTATAACTGCCCACTTTTCATCAGGAAACACTCTGATTGGCTGATCCACAGGCCATTACCAAGATTACCTGGGATCATATTCTGACCCAAGCCTAGTGTAAACACAAAATAATTTCACTTTTCGTGGGCAGTGCTCTGAAAGATATTAAATATCAGAATACTATTCAGTCGCTCATAGTGCTAATTTTAGCTTTAATATGATTGGTTGTAAATTGTGATGTTTTATTGAATTTTAGAATGTAGAATTCTACAGCCTCGTGGGGATGGGCTACTGCGTTTTAGCCTGACTTTAATTTGTTTGGGCTTGGAATGTCACAAATCACAAATATTCAAATTGGCTTGTTTTCCTGTTGTCCATCTTGTTGTGAGGATTTGTCAGGGCTGACAGCACTGAGCAAGTTCAGAATTTCACATGTTTTTATTTCAACCTCAAAACCTAATGAACATGTTTTCACAGTATGGGACCCTAAATTTTTACACAGTGTACATGTTTTAAAGTCTCTTGCACAAAGCAAAAAAGGGCCAGGTATAAAGTTTATGCTTTCATTTTATTATTATTAAATTTCATTTAATTATACCGGTATATGGGTCTTCAGATGTATTTTTTCTTCACTCTTTTAAGGATATGTGTGCTCTTGTACTGGAGGACTATAACTGTTTCAGTATGTGGTTGGGAAAACAGTGTGGTCAAGAAAGAAAAGTGTATGACTAACACCATTATAGTGGTGTCACAGTGCATTACACAGTGCTTTTAATCTTATGAATGTGGGCTCAAGCAAAGATAAGATACAAATAGCAGAGGACAGACAGTACCTGTTTTTATATTACTTCAACTTTTTAGACACAGGGTACAAATTAATTTTGTTGATGTTGAAATAAATTTTTCATATGGTGTTCTCTTGCCGACCAGTAGGCACTAGTTTAAAAACACTGTACATTATCGGAGAGACTTGCCTTACCTCAGTGTAACCCCTTTGATATTTCACACAGGAATCTAGATCAAGGGTGTTCTCATATCCTACTATCTTAATTAGCACATGTTAATTGGCAAATGTGCAGTCTCTTGGTAAGTCATATTTATTAGCAGGAGCTTGATTCATCTCAAACCGTTGGGAATAGAAATCATTTGGGGAGAGCAAAATGTATTTCCACACTTTATTCATAACAGGAAATGTGTAAGCACTCACAGCATAAATGGCCCTGCAACATCTACACTACCAGTACCACTTCAGTGTTTTTTCTTTATTTTTAATATTTTCAGCATTGTACATTAATTCTGAAGGCATCCAAACCGTGAAATAGCATGTATGGAATTATTTCATGTTTTATCTATTGGATTGTCAGAAGTAGCTACGTTTTGCTTTGATTACAGCTTTTCATACTCTCATCAGATTCAAGAGGTACTCCCCTGGAATGATTTGTGTGCCTTAAAGATGTACTATATAGTAAATTCAGGAAAACAAATATAAAAAAAAAAATACATCAACAAAGTGCTTAGAAAGGTGCAGAAATAAAGTCTTCTTATTCTTGAAAAAAATACAGTATACTGATGAAAAAAATAAACACCTCTTAGGATGAAAGAGTGGAGTCCTGAGCCACAGAGTATAAATTCTGGATTTCCGCATTAGACCATATAGAACTGAAGATGCTTCCTGGATAGGTAGCGAAACATCTTCAATCCAAATAACCAGCCCAGTCACCAGAAGAAAACCACATGCCTTGGATGAAAAAATACTCACATTTTTGTGAGTCCAAAGCTGTAGCTTGACTAGAACTACAGTTAGCCAGTACGGATATCACACCAATATCATCACTAGGTTGATATGACTCATTGAGATAAATAAGGCTTTAGGAAAAACATGAAATCTACTATTCTTTGCAAATATAAACACGGAGCAAGACCCAAATAAATGTTGGTTCTGCTTTTGATCACTGATGTGGTCTGAAGAACTAAAAGGACTGAAAAGCCATGGAGAGGATACCAATTGGTTCTGGATGGGTAAGATAACCCTAACTAGCATTTGCATAGCAGGCAACCAGCACAATATTGTTGTTGGACATGAGTGAGTTTGACGCCTACTGGCCAGGAGGTCACAAACTTGTATCTATCACGCTTAACGAGTTAATTTGAGCAACTTCTTGTCTTCTTAATGTTCTTTAGAACAGTTGTCTTGCACAGAGCAAGGGTGGGTACATATTCCTACTAATGCTAGAACTACCGTAGAAATCCATATAATGGGAAGAAACAGTTAAGTAAAGAGAGAGGACAGTTAAATGTGGTTCCTTTTAGACAAACTAAAATATGAAACATGTTTTGGGTTTTTTAACAGTTTTTGTTTACTACGTAATTGTTATGTCACAGTTTGGGTGTCTTCATAATTAATGTGCAATGTTGAAAATGTTAAAAAAAAATAGAAGGAGACAGTACTACTTATTATTATTATTCTGTTAATACAAATTATTAATGAACAATATTTTTATAATTTATGCTTACATAAATTATTCATAAGAATAAAAAGATGCACATTTTAGCGATTTAGTGAAAAGCTAATTTCCATCTCTAGTGCGTACAAACTACTTATGACTTGTGATGTACTTGTGACTGGTGGTGTATGTCTCCATCTCACTCTGAATTTTTTGGGCAGTCTCTTTCACATGCAGTGTGTTGGTCCGAAACCATTACATTATGTTGGAACAGTTTATTTTATGTCTTTGTAACTGTTTATGTCCTGTTTTATTCTCCCAGTGGCTGACCTTCCCCCTATAGCAGAGATAACCTGATCAGTGTGACCGCCTCATGCCGGTCACATCCTTCATGTGAATGTTGAGTCATACACATTACAAATATGAGAGCTATGAGAGGTAGCACACGGAGGAGAAGGGAGAGTGGACCCTGAGAGAGGTCAGACCCTGTTTCAGAGACCCTCATCCACACAGGTACTGTGACACTGCCTTTATGAGCATGCCTGGAGAACACAAACCCACTGGATTAGTGTCTGGCTTTCAAAGTCTCTGGGAGCAGAGCCCATCGGTCGAGACAAAGCGAGGCTGATTGCGTTGTCATCTGCATTACAAAGAGAAGCCTTTTCTACCTGAACCACTGCCTGTGCATCGCACTGCACATCACATCTATCAGCAACTCTGGACCCACGTGACATGTGCCTTTTGTTTTTTTTACCCGTCTCTGTCTCCCCCCACTTCCATTCTTTCTTTCTGGCCCACACCGTCTGTCCACCACGGGCCATATCAACAGCAGGACCCCTCCCCCCTCTGTTCTCATTAGAAACTAGCTTCTTAGTCTGCACGACACCACTGACCGTTTTTGTCGATGGTCATGTTCTCGTCTTCTCGCGCTATGACCATATACTAACACAGCTGTTGCCTTTGATTTATTTCTCCCTGACTGTGGCTGGTTCACTGTGTCTCAGCTTAGCCACAAAAGCAGCCACGTCAGACAAAAAGCACAGGCTCCCTGTGTCAGGTCCTAACAGGTCTATCTGTCTCATTCGGCCAGAGAGAACAGTGAGGTGCTGCCAGTAAGCCGACATGTTTTATCTGATTAGTGTTCTGAGCAGACAGGCTCTGCTGTTCTATAACTGATGAGTGTTGTTGTGTTGGTGACCCAGCACGATTTAGCAGCCATAACAGATAGATCAAGCTCCCACTTCGGATTATCTACTTATGCTTATGTACACAAGTGTCACTGTAAACCATTGGCTTTTTCTGCTTAGTAGTCTGTCATCCTCACCAAAGAAATCTTCTTCTTTCTTCATCTTTTTTTCATATTTTATGACCAGCGCTTGCACTACTCTGTATTCTGTGACATAAAAATTTCATTTTTGGGGAAAACTAAGATGTTGGAACCATCTGATGCATGATAACTGAAATACAAAGGTCCACTTTTTTATCTCCTGTGCAAGAAGTTTTCTGAATAAATTTAATAGATTAAACAGGGTATGACATTTAAAAAGCAGAAAGAGGGAACGTGGGGGAGTGTCCCAAAGTGTGATAGTTAGTTTCTGTTCAGAAGTAATTGCATTAGCTTAGAGAATAGGGAATTAACACAAGGCAATTAACTGATTTGGCCTTTGGCTGTGACTTGTCTGGTTTTAAAGAAGCTCATCCTGTGTTTTTATAGATTCATTTGGAAGTCACATTTAATCTGTAGCAGAACTGTGTAAACCATACAACAGGCGTCTTTGAATTTGATAGATTTCAGTGAAATATAATAAACTTAACATGGGAAACAATCTGGGCTGCATGATTTTGATATAGTTTAGTCTCAGTAAACTGCAGTAGTGATTGTAATAGACAGAATCATGATAGATGAAAAACTACGGATATGCGACTGAAATGAAGAAATTGGGAGAATGAAGGGTTAAGAGATGAGAAATATCAAAGGCAAGGGTCATTGCAACCTAAGGGTAAACACACTTCTTAGTGCTTAATCGGCTCTAGTCCAATTACCAAGGGCTACAAGGCCATGGTAGCTAATTTGCAACAGTAAGGGTTCAGTTTTCATTTCGGCAAGAGAACGAAATCTACAGGGTTATGTTGGAACTAGGTCTTTCGTGATATCCAATTAATAGACTTATCAAATGACCAAGGAAAATATGATAATTTTTCTTATCACAATATATCGTCTTAATGAAGATATGCATATTTACATGAGAAAAAAAATACACTGAGAGTGTGTTATTAGTTGCACTGCAACTCCCCCTCCTCCACTCTCCTTTCCTGTGTCTATGATTGACAGGGAGGAGTCAGAAAACAAGGAAAAGCATGTAATTCCATACATGCGATGTGGAGTTTGGCTTTGAAACCAGCTCCATTTTTTTGGAAATTATTAAAAATGAGAGCATTTTAAAAACATGGTGTTAATATTGTTAATTGCAATAATGTTGAGGGCAAGATATTGAGTAACAAAAAAAGCTGTCATGACAGGCCTAGTTAGAACCACAATTATTTACTCCACCAAAGACTGCAATGTGTTTAAAATGACCAGAACAATGTACTGAGGAATGTTAGCTCGGACTGAAAGGTGGTTCAAGATACACAAGGCAATACATTCAAACCAGGAAAAAGATTTCAGATGAATAACTTTTATATTTTACTTTCTTGTACCACTCCCCTTCAGTTCTTTGCTCCAAAATCAATAACATAGACTCAGCAAAGATTAGACAGTGTCATCAATTAACTCTACATTTCACTTCACATTCTGCAAAACTGATAATTAATGTGCTACTTGGGAAGAAAAGTGTCCCTGAATTTACACACTCATTTGTCTGAAAGTTCATCTTGTGTTGGGAGCAATAAGTACCATCTGCCATGCCACTTGTCCCCGTTTTGTTTCAGCAATTGTTATCATATTATAATGTCAACCTGTTAAAGGTTTGAGGCAGGAAATATAGTATCACTAAAACACATGCCCATGATTCTGGAGCTGCCAAGGAAAGACCGATACACATCCCATGGGATCAATAAAACAATGTCTGGAATCACAACACAGTCATGAAGTAATGTGGCTTACAAAACAGGAGCCAGGTATATGGGGAGATGATGAAATGATGACTGTTTTCCATACCTTCCCCTGGCAGGACCTCTTGAATAGAAATTACAATGGATCATTTGGGAGGGCAGCTGGAAAATCCATAGAGAATCTCAAGAGACCTACTGGGTCTGTGAAATCAATCCAGACATCCAGCTGAGACCATTAAATGAAATGCATGTCATCTGATAGGGTTAAATATGTAGAATATTATTATTCATGCAGTCCAAATAGGTTTTCATCTACAAGGAGGCATGTATGTCAATAAAGCATGTCAGATTGTGTATTGTGTATTGTATACACAGGCGATTCATCACTTTTCTGACCTATTCTTCGCCTTAAGAGAACAAGGACATTGGAGTGGACAGTTGAGAATGTTACATAAATTGACAAGTTAAGCTTATTGACCCAATTCATTTCTTATTTGCTGTTTTTAGTATTAACCATCAGCAGATAAAATCTGGCTTATTAATGGGCTTTTTTTCTTCCTAGGTTGTTAGCTTTGGCATTAATAGGTTTTCAAAATTTAACACATTTGTAGACAACCAACTTGGCGATCTTGCTTTCTGATTTTTATAATGACATCAGTGACACCTGATTTACACAAAATTCAGCGTTAATGTTAATAAGGCTGTCGTGACTTGATCATAAAATTATAGTAAATAATTTAGCATCCAAATAATTGTGACATAAAATTCTTAATTGTGTTGTACTAAGGCAAAACATTATGCTCATATGATAAATATAGCCTAGACCAGGTGTCAGCAACCTTCACAAACTAAACAGCCCTTTTTGGAATGAAAGAAAAAAAAAGAAAAAAGTGTCACATAGCTTTTTTGTTCAATTTATTGATTTTTTTTTTTTTATTTTTTCCTTATTTTTGTTAAACTTATTGATTATTGTGTTCATTTTGCAGATTATTTGGTTCATATTTTGTGAATTTCTGCTCATTCATTTAATGAATTTATTTTTGTGAATTTTTGATCCATTTCCCATATTGATTTTGTGAAATGTTTGTGGATTATTTTGCTTATAATATGTATTTATTTCTGGTTTATATTTTTTTGGGGCTACTTTGTTCATCTTTTTGAATATTTTGTTAATTATTTTGTTCATTTTGTTGAAGGTTTTCTTAACTTATAATACAATTTTATTATGTTGATTTGTTATTTTAGTCATTTTAATTGAATTTCTTGTTCATTTTCCTGATTATTTTGTTCAGGTTTGTCTTAAGAAAAAAGTTTTTTTTATATTATTTTCTTGAGAATTTTGCTTATTTTTGTTCATTTTCTTCATGGTTTCATTCATTTTGTAAATTGTTTACATCAGTTTTTTTAATTAATATTTGCTTATTGTGTAGTTTGCTTTTTCTTCTTTTTCTTGATTCTGTGCCTATCTTGTCCCTTTTGAGTTATTATAATGTGTTACTCCATCACTGGACAAACCCATGTAGCCACGGGGGAGGGGGTAAAGAGCCACCTGTGGCCCTGGAGCCACAGCTTGCAGACCCCTGGCCTAGACCTAAAATGTTTCCTCAACTGCTTCTACTCATATAGCTACTGTGTTGTTTATGCAATACAGTAGCTATATGTTTAGCCTTTAAACTGTTACATATGTAAAGACACAAATGTTGTCATTTTAAGCTCAGTATATTCCAAACATATGCCCTTTAGTAGACACTTTTATCCAAAATGCATTACAGTAGTGTCAGAGAACATTTGTGGTATGGGTGGCCTCAGCAGGATAGGAACCCCAACATGGCTCTAGTTACTTCCATGCTGCGCTTTGAGCAGTACCACCCCTGCCTGATTACACCTCTGCTGAGCACTTTTCAATCTGCTTTCCTTTAGAAATGGTTTGACACTTTGTAGTGGTCAGGAAGGCACAATATGTCAATGTATAGCGCGTGTATGAGTTGATGGAGTTACTGTCAGGAAGCCTGGCTACTTTCGTTGATTGAAAAAGTATGTTTGGGATTAGCTGTCTGTCCTCATGCCTCTGACGCCCCAGCAGGGCCTCGTATCCAGAGGTTGCGCTGCTCCTTGTGGCTGCTACAGTGCTGAGTGACAGAATACATAGGTGACAACACTACTTCTTACACTCACCAATGTACAGACCTGCCCACAAGTGCAGGTAGCAACTTAACAGCAGTATACAGAAAAAGGAGAATTTAAATCCATGGTGTAGATGTGTCTTGAATACACTGGACTCAACAGTTTGACTTTTATTTTGCTTAGCTGAGCAAAATTAAAAAAAAACTTTGGGTCATTTTATTGTGTGACTTAACTTTTCTTATCAACACCACAACCAGTTAAACAGCACATTCACTTCAGAATTTTTCCTTTGATCTAGTGGCTCGAGGAATTTGTCCTACTTTTGAGAAATTGAGAACCATTACAATGTTTTGTGGTTTTCCTCTCACAGACAGATTTTAGCATGAGCATGGACTAATCTGTATTTCACAGATACTAGTGTGCTCATTTTCTGTCTTTGTACACTCACACCCACAATTTCGAGCTCAACACCTGCAGGGCTGGGCTGTCAGGCTTTTTTGGAATTATGGCATTAACATAAAACCAGAGGCCTGAAGCTGGATTAGTCACTAGAAGGTGTGAACACAAGGTCAGAGCAGAGATGGCCTTTCAGCTAATATTTTCACACCTTATGTCTTATCAGTTTAGAGACCACACATTCACATACAAATATATAAACATGTACAAATATGCCACAGAAGAGAGTACAAATGTTCTTTTTATGTCCAATTATTATGGCTGTCTTTTTTACTGCATTTGATTCATGTCCCTACTATGGCCTAAGGGTGGTGTTAAGAGGAGCTTTAAGTTTCCGTGGGATGTGTAGGGATTATGCAACTAGCTAGTCTTAAAATGAATTATTAACTTGATTTCTGGGTGTAGAGAGCAGTGCAAAAAGGATGCTACTGAAAAAAAAATTATGTTGCAGCAGAAAAAGCTGTATCTTATAGTGATGAATTAACAGAACTTGGCTGAGAAAGTGGCTGAAAAAACTGACATTGAGGAAAAATAATAACTGTAAAAATCAGTTTCTCCTTCCATATTGTAGATGGATGTTTATGTGTGTGCTGATTAATTTCTTTGCATCCATTGTGTTTATTATTCATTTGTCTTAGATATTTATTTCAACAGGTATTGTCATTATCGCAGTATTTGGAGAAAAGACAGATGAGGGCAAACAATATTGACTGACTAAATGGGAAATGGCTTTGCTCTGCTCCAAACTATAATGAGTTGATGACTTGCAAGCTTTTCACATTTCTGCAGGTAAAATACATGACTTTCAACATATTTGTTGGAGCTGAGCATGAAGTGGTTTGCACTATTCTGCTATTCTCATCTCTGTAGAAAGTTGTGTGTCATCCATGGTGGGTAATGATCAGTGGGAAAGGACCAGGGCTGTTCTTGAAGCTCCCAGAAGTGAAAAAGTGAATGCATTTTTGTCATGAGTCATCATGGTCTCAAATGTTTTGTTTGGACCCTCTAGTAAGTGATCTGATGGTCCATATTTAACTTTTTAATCTGTCAAATTATGACTTGCCAGTGGAGTCTGACCAAGCCAGACCTTCATAGCTTCTACTTATTTAATAGGAAATTGTTTTTCCTGACAGATGCTCAGTTGTAGTTGTGGTTCAGTGCTTAAACTAACAACACCATAATAAGACCTTGTTTGATAACACTTGATGACAGTTTACCGAGTCAGTAAGCTAGTGTTTATAAATAGGTTACCCATAAGACCCTGACATACTACGCTCTCTTACCGCTGCTTCCGTTTTTTTGCCATGCAGATGTCATCTAGGAAGTGACAATCTGATTGGCCCCAAAACAGCCATTCAGAAACCAATGTGTGACATCACGATTACTATGTTACCAATATATATGGTTTATGGTAAAAGCACATGAGCAGAGGTGCCTCATTTCAGATATCCTTCAAAAGGAAGTTTAGTTGGGTGGTGTTAGAGGATAAGAGTGAAATTTTTTGTTGCACAGTTCAGTACAGTGCAAGTCTGAGAGCAAGTCAGATAATGCATAATTTTTTAAGTGCAAATGTCTGAAAATGTCAGATGAGTGCCATGAGAACAGCTGACATCTCACTTGCATGCCAGCTAAGGAGTCTGTGTACAGCTGCTAATAAACATACTAGTTATTTGATTACTACGTATAAAACTCTTTGCATAAGGGTAAGTAAAAACTCATTTTCTACAATTAGATTTCTTTTTCACCTGGTCAGCTGGAGTGAAAAAAAGACCTTGAAATGGAATAGGAATTATTGTTAAACTGGAACTGGACACTCACCCAACATTTTTTCACAAGAAATGTGTCCTGTGCGACAGACAGCCCTCTTTGTGTTATTGCAATTCATGAACAAAGTCATTCATACAGATTTTATATCGCAGTGAGTACAATTTGACCTTGGAGCAGTCTGTGTAAATATTACTATGTTCATTTGACAGATCTACTGCTCCTCTCCTCTTCATAAAGTAATTTTATACACATGGTAATTTAAGAAGAGCCAGAGTGTACAAGTTATAAAGACAAGTTTTTGGTTTGCAGTTGTGGCAACAATTGACAGCACCAACTGTAATCTCTCAGCCAACAGAATAAGTGTGGTCACCTCTCTGTCATTGTTGCTCACACTTATGTTACGTAGCTTGAGGACACTTCCTAACCTCAGCAGCCTCATGTGCCACATTTCAAAACATCATCATTTGCTGCTATCTTTACCCCCTTTGTCCACCTCCTAGCGTATTTTGTAAAAATGCCTTCACCTGCTATTTTGCTGTGATCCTCCGCCACTTGTCAACCTCTCACTAATGTGATATATTAACAGCCGAAGACTTTGAATAGAATTGCACTATTTCATATTAATACATTACCTGCCATTCTGTGTGTGGAACTTCACTAGTACCAAATGATTTAAGGCCCTTTCACTGGCTTGTCAGGAAAGACATGATTGTGCCTTTAGCCATAAAGAAACATATGTGTTTTTTTTTCAAGGCGTCAGGCAGGCAGGCACCAGATGTGTGGAGTGGATGGTGTTAGGTTTTTTTTTGCACTTGTGCGTGTGTCAGACACAGTGTACAGCTGCACGAAGGAAGAGTTAAGTCTGTTTCACAGTGAGTGAGGCGGAGGTGAGAAGCAGCAGGTCTAATTGAAGCAGTTAATGGGCTGTCTGAAACCATCACTCCATTTGACAGAGCACACTGAGAAGCTCTTCATCACTGAATTGAAACTGCACTTATTAATAAACAGACAAGCTGTTGGCCAAGACTTTTAAAGATGTACGTAATCCTTCCCTCAGGCGTAATATACTTTAGTTGACTGAAGCAGAGGTCTTTTTTTGTCTCCATCCTTTGTTACCTTTGCCAAAGAGGTTATGTTTTTGTCAGTGTGTTGTTCACAACACAACTCAAAGTAATGAATGGATTTGGATGAAATGTTCATGATGGTCAGAAATGGCCTGAAGACTAGTTGAGTAGATTCTGGGAGGGATATGCATCATTGTCTGGATGAAGAAGATTTTTAAAGGATTCTTCACCATTGAAGGCTAAATTCAACGTTTGAACTTAAAATGCCACAAATAACACCCAAAGAATTTAACCAAAAAAACACCATAATAGATTCTATCAAACCACAAAGTTTGATTCAGATATGCGCAATATTCTGGATATACTGTACTGTAATGATCCAGAATGCTTATACTTACAGGGGTTGAGGAAAAAATAGTTACTGTAAGGCAGTGCTTCTCAATTATTTTCTGTCATGCCCCTCCTAGGAAGAAGAAAACATCTCGCCCCCCCCGCGCGACTATAAATAGTATCATTTGTCTATAAAATTGTTATAAGTACACCTCTGCATAACAATGTATCCTTATTAACGTATAAGAGAATAAAAAAAGAAA
>JAQQAE010012131.1:0-13296 GCA_029823295.1 Pseudamia nigra | reverse complement strand
AGCCCACCTCCACAGGCCACACCTTCACTTTCCAACCCCGCCCCTCAGCTTCAGCTGCTAGATCAGCATACCGCAGCTTCTTGCGTTCATATGCCTCACCGATCGCATCCTCCCATGGGACGGTGAGCTCCACGATGAAAAACTCCACATGATGTAAAAACTAAACTATAAGATATACTGTATATGACAGAGCTTAATAGGTTCATTTTTAAACATTTTCTCTGTGTCAACACATTGATTTAAAAACAACTATCTTGATGTGTGACAAACCAAAAACCAATCTGAATCCAAGGCTTTCTAAAAAATAAATTGTTTCATCAATATCACAATCTTCTTAGATATCTTTCCAGAAATTACTATAAATTAGGTAATTTGAGACTACAACCCTGTCACATATAATTAAGTGTGTGTAAGTGTGTTGCCTTGTAGTTGTATGTTGCTCTGCATGAAAACCTCTAGGTGTATTTATTTGTTCATTGGAGACACTGTGCATCAACAAATTCCCCTGTTACAATTCAATGAAGAATGTATTTAGGAATTTCACATATGCTCCGATAACTACACATTTAGCACTTCGTAAGCTTCAAATTGAAACAATAATAATGATAATGATAATGGATGGATGGATGGATAATGAAAATAATAATAATAGGCTGAGAGTGAGGCAGAGCGATATGTTGGGTCAATGACTTAAACTGAGAGGAATGTCTGGGGTAGTTTCAGGACTGCCATGTTCCCTTCCATCAATAGAAAGTTAAGAGTGTCTGGCCAGACTAATCATATCTCAAATCTAATTATGTCTCCATGAATCCTGCAGGAAGCCCCAAGCTCAGCTCATGTCACTATATCACTATCAGCATTGCACAGGTGCAGCAGCAGATTTATAGACAGAACACAACATAGGCCAGTAAACAGAGTCGGAAAGGGACAAGTACAAATACTGGAATATTAATGGACTGCACGTAGTGAACTGCAGGGCAGAGCAATTACACTTCAAACACAAACAGGCAAAACCATGCAACATCTTATCATTACCGGCTCTTCTGACAGATACATACTTTACACTTTGTGAGCAGCAGGTTACATTTGGGTGCAGGTGCATTTAGATTTAAGGAGTCAAACTATTTACTTGCTGATCTGTGAGTTGAAAGATTTACTACATTTAGACTAGTCATATAAAGTGTGGACACAATATATGGAGCAGGAAGTAAAGTAAAAAGCTGAGACCAACCTGGATATTCAGCTCGGCACCTTTTTTCATGAGCAGATTCATAATCTGATGCTGTCTGTTCAGTGCAGCCAAATGAAGACAAGCAAGACCTGCAAATACAATTTATTTTATAATGTGGAAGAAGATGCTTATATAGAAACAATACATAAAGTAAGCAATACACTCAGCATCTTTGAGTTGTTACTGCTAAAAAGGCTGTAGAAACTAAAAGATGCTGGAGCGTCAACCATACAAGAGGGCCTGGAATAAAGTTAAGAAAAAGTAAAACGGAAACTAAAGCTACCAGCGAAAAAATAACAAACTTAACTCAAACTAGAGCTTGTTTGATTGGTCTTGAATGTATGATATCCATGATATGCCATGTAACAGGTGAACTTTTAAGGATTTTTTTTGTAAGTCTTCCCTTGTTTACGAGCAGGAGACCACCTAAAAACTGACAGGATGGAGATATTATAGTGACAATAACCACGAAAAGATTGAAGTGAATTAGTTCAAACACGGTGAAGCTATCACCAGATATGAGGATGCAGACATGACATCATGAAACCCATCACCTCCAAAAAAATAATTAGGTTTAAAATCAACTAATATGATTATGAGATGGTTTCCAAAACACAAAAACTATACAAAATTATGACAATGTAAAATGAACAAAGATAATTCGAAGTAACTTTGAATATTTATGATGTCAAGAATTAAATGACTTTGCACAATAATAAACAAGAAGCTGTCAAACAGCAAATCCCTAACCCAGTTTTGAAACTGACCACAACACTGAGTTTTTTCCTTGAAAGTCACAGCATATTTGGAATCAGCATCAGTAGCCCAGGGTAATATGACATTTTCAACTTCACTACATAGCTAGAAATGAATGCAAGTCAATGACAATTTCAGACCCTAACAATCTTCTAGATCAAAGTCAAAGTAAAGGTCATTTGAGAGCTGAGAGGTGTCCCAGAGTTAAGTTAGGCGCTGGTTGCTACACTAACCCCTCTCCCTACTCTGTCTACCCCCCTCAAACTTTGTTCAGGCGGGTTATAATAATTGGATGGCATGGATTTTTCAAGCCCATTTTTTTCAGTTTGTATAAATGAAGGCTTTCTTCCAAATAAAACTAGATAAAAACTGATCTAATACTGGTCCATTCCTCTAATTAAAACAAATCTATTTAAGCACTTGTAAAACTAAATTGAAACCTGCTGGTCATCTTGAGACCATCTTAAAGTTGAACAAGTTTAAAATTATGACAAAATGTGTTTCAAAAACAAAAACAATAAGTTACAGCTTCTTGAAGTACCTCTCCAGTTCTGTGTCTCAAGGACTGGCGCCAGTTTGCTGGGGGAAACATCTCTGGTCATGTGACTGACGCACTCAGTCTGTCCGTGCTGACAGGCGGCGTGCAGTGCCGTGTTGCCGTCCTGGTCCTGCAGTTCCAGACTCGCCCCCTTCTCCACCAGACCTTTCACCACCTCCGTCAGGTTCAGGTATGTGGCCAGGTGCAAAGGACTCTACACATCAGGAAAGACAAACAAACTTCTGGCATGAAATAAAAGTGATAAACCAAAAATGTGTCACTGGATCAGATTTCACTTTTGTAACAAACACATTCCAGAATATATTTAATGAAATGCTTACTTAATAGTGACTTAAAGAACTTTTCACAGACTAGGAAGCAAAAATACTAGGCACTGCCACAGGATATACATAAATAAAACAAAAATTTGCTATGCAAAGACAGTAAAAAATAATTTGTTGATATAAAGATAAAAAGTGCACAGAATAAAGCAATACAAACAAAAATAGGCCTGCTGGTAAAGTCAACGTAATTTTTCTGCTCAATTTACATTCTTATTATAAGGAAAATACAGTTAGCACTGAGAGTGCTATTCTAGATGAGATAAAATCACTCTTTTATTTAATTTCACAGCACAACATTTAGCTCCAATACAGGACATTTAATACACTGAGTATAATTTGGGAAATCGTATTTAAGTGTCCCTTGTTGTGAGGGTTGTGTGAGGAAGGGCATCCGAAAATATTTAATGACATGTATTCTTTCAGGCAGCCTTTTTTCTTTTTTTTGCATAACACCTATAACACTAAAACTAACACTGGCATTGAATCAACATAAAGAAACTAGTCAGTTCCTTTTAATTAAAAATCCAACTACTGTGTAAAATTGAATCTACCAGTAAACTGAACTCAAAAAACAAAGTGAAACCAAATGCAGTACACATTTCAACAGAGAAATGCTGCAAAGATGCAATGTGAGATTTTACTTGCTGTATTATTTACATTTCTGTAAAATTTATATTTTTGTAGGTGTACAGTACAATTGAATACACTTCTAAACTAAACTTCGTTTTGAAATTTATTTATCCAGGGTGTTAAAAATTCAGCAGTACAGAATCTGTATCTTTGCAGTCCACAAAAAATTGCAAAACACTTTGCAAATGTTTTGGATTGGGTTATCTCTGTAAAACCTTATGAAATAAACAGGAGTTGGTCTTAGTAATGTCTCCCCATGTCAGATGTATCGTGCAGTTTTCAAATGACTAAAAGAGGAAATTAAGCAACGAGTGTGAACTCCGTCAGAGACTATGGTTCTGAGTCAGTGCAGTGAAGTGCTGACTCGTAACTTTACATCTTCAAGTGTCTCCTTTAACTGTTCTGTCCATCTGATCTGCCTGTACTTTACTTTCTACCCTGCAAAGAGCCTGAAGGGCTGGAATAACTCCTCCACCCACATCCACTCCAGGATACACTTTGTGGCTCCCTGTGCTTCTATTTCTACAGGAGATAGAGGAGGGGGGTTTCCATTCAGAGTCCCTTCTGAGTTAACACTGGAACCACCCACAGTGACGTCCCAGAGAGGACAAACTGCAAATAAAGATCAATGGTTCTCTGGAAGTACACAGATAAAAATAAAGCCTCTGTTTCCACAATCGAAATATCTCTTTTGATTAAGTACTTGAGGATTGAGGCTGCAGTGGGCTTGTGTGGTTTAAAGAGTCGCACTGTAAGTGCACTCACCTGGTACAAGTTGTTTTGTATGTCCAGCACTTCTTTTGGAAATATCTCTATCAACTGCTGAGCAATGGGTTCATCTTCATGGATGATTGCTAAGTGCAGGATTCTGCAGAAGAGGAAAAGAGAAATAAACATCTTATCGCCATGCTTGCAAAAACTTGCAGGCCTACTTTATCCGACATTGAGCAATCACGCAAAAAAGACAGAAAATATTGCCTCATAATTTTCCCTCAGCATTCATCTCTCGAGACTACCTCGAAATGTAACATGTGGTGGGCTGAATGGCAAAATCTAGTGGTTGAGGTGTTGAGTAATGCAAAGAACTTTAGAAAAGACAATATGACAGGCAGTTAAAGGAAAGATGCTGGTTTTATCTACTTATCAGTCCCTGCATTATTGTCGGCTTTAATTTAAACACTGCAATAGAAAAACAAAACAAAAACACACTAACCTCAAAACCTGAGTGGGAAGTTGTAGAAAACATTTGTGTTCAAAAAGCAGGAAATGGAACCAAGTACTAGTGCTTAATTTAGACCAAAGTAAAATGACACAGAATGTAATTTACACAAAGCATTGAACAAATGAAATTTAGAGTTTGACATAAGTTATTTAAATTTAATTATATGCAAACATTCTGCCATGTTAAGCAACATAAGAAAGCATAACTGACTTCCACTAATTCACCATGAAAGAAGGTATTTTTTAAATGTCATGCAATATTACATGTAGTATGGAAGTGGTTTTATTCTCTTATTTGAAGTGAACTACACTACCGGTCAAAAGTTTTAAAACACCCTACTTATTCCAGTTTCTTGAAAGTCAGTGCACCTAATTCCTACAGGTGTCCCAAATTTGCTTGATTACTTAAAACCCCCTCTGTCTGGATGAAAGCAATGTTGGAACACATTGTGGTACCATACCCTCATGTGCGTTATTTGGACAGTACTGTACTGCAGAAAGCATTGTGCTGTCATAAAAATACAGTAGTGAGGAAAAAGTAACAAAAACAATGGAAGACTAGCAGACCATCATAACACTTAAATGTGTACATCTTTCCTACAGAAATTGCAAAGAAAGTCAAGATGTCAGTGAGTAGTTTCCTTCAAAAAGGCACTCAGGAACTGGAAGAAACGCTGACAGGAAGAGGTCTGGCAGACCCAAAGTGCAAGATGGTGGTCCATTGGTGCAGAACAGTTTTAACTTGTTAATCCATATTTTGTTCCTTGAAACAGGCCTTTTTGTATAATTCTGTAATGTATGATATTTTTCAGTTCTTACAGACAGACAGCATGGGATCAAAGGTTCCCACAAACCTTAACATGTAGATGGTTCACTCTGCTTCCGTTTTAAATGTACATTGCTGAATATTTCAACACTCTGAAAATGTATATAATCAGGACATACAAATGTTCTTTTACACTATCAGTCACAGACCATGTTGTGAAAAGAAAATAAATTGTGAAAGAAATTTATCTGCATCCTAAAAGAACCTTTTTTGTTTAACTTAATACTTTGCATTATGTTTTTTGCAACTTTTAACAACCCAATTCTTTATGTCTTTCATTATTGAAAAGATCTCAAGTTTAAAGATACACAGAGATTTTCAAAAGCCACACGTTTTCCACATATCTATAATTTAATTCAACTGCAAATTTAATTTGATTGAGACTGCAAGTAAATCTTTTTGAAACTAAATAAAATCAACTGAATAATGACAAGGATATGTAATATATTGTAAGAGATACAATACAGGTAAAAAAATAATGCAACCATGTGGTATTATTTTAATTTTTTTAATTTATTTTTTTGTGATGACAGTAAATTCACTTAATGGGTAAACATCACCCAACACAGGAAGAGAAAAGAGGAAGTCCACTTTGAGCTGAACATAGTAACTAAAAAGCAACCTGCCTCTGTCAGAAAAATGCAACTATCCTTACTTTGTTGTTACTCAGGTACTATTACACAAGTGAAAATATACCTACAAGTATTACTGCTTTTCCATTACACAATTGTAGCACTGCTCGCCTCTACTGTACTTGGTTTTGGTTTGCTTCTACAACAATTGAGTACCACCTCGAAGTGGGTGAAGTCCTCGTAAGGCTGGCATACACTGTGGGATTTTAGGAACATGAAATCACGAAGGTATAGTACACTGGGTAACTGTTTTGGCTGCAAACACAAGCAAATCACTGTGTGTTCCGATATCAGCAAGCTATTGTGATGTAGTACATTGTACAAGTGATTGGACATCCTGATCCTTCATTTTCAATTACTAATACTGGGCTGAAATACTTCACTCTTATGTTTTTTCCCGGTCTCGTTTTTCTCTTCCCTTTGGAGCAGCACCCGGGGCATTTGTTCTCTATTGCTCCGTCTCTTGCTATGTCTGTCTGATTGGCCAAATCTAATTTATTGGCTGCAGTAGGTGATATTTCTGTGATGTTTATTGCTTTCTTCTTGATTTCACTCGCTGTTTTCTGCTGCTGCTCATTCTTGAGATGCTTCCAGTGACGTCCCTCCTTGGCCAATCAGTGGCCGGCAGTCTGGTAAGGTCACATTTTCTACTTGACTCAGCTTGCTTGAGTCGAGTAGAAACCTACCTTAGGACCTACTCCCGGTTGAGTAGGTACTAAAAATGTACCTGGTACCAGGTACAATCACCTAATGGAAAACCCCCAAAACGAAGTAGGGTCAAGTCGAGCCGAGCTGAGTAGGTACTAGTTGAAAACCCCGTAAGATTCTGCAAATAAATCATCCAAAATCATATGCACTATAGCTTTAAAGAGAAGGTAGTTTCAATGAAAAACATACAACTAGATCTTAATAAAGAGATTACTCATTTGATAAAGTGTTTGGCAGTCAAAAATAAAAATCCTAGCAAACTTTTTGCTATGTAAATGTTAAAGGTCTCATATCATAACACTTAAATTTACATTTCTAGTACATATTAGTGTCTATTAATGTATTCTGTAAGGGAAAAATAAAGCGTGTCCTGGGTTTTATGATGGCTTTTTTGTAATGTTTGTAACACACATGCTCTAATTTTATTGAAAATTGTTGTACCCACCCACTTTTCATCAGAAATTGCTGTGATTGGTTTGCACAGAATGTGGTCATTCCCAAGGTGACCCGGGATCATATTCTTGCAACAAGACATTGTAAACATGCAATTATGACATTTTCAAGGATAATTTTCTCATGTGGATAGAACTAATGCATTTTATCTAGATTTTTATTTGTTTTGACATGTGACATCACAAAAATCCAAAACTGCTGTTTTTTCCTGTTGTCATGCGTGTCATGGGAATTTCTCACACATGACAGTACTGAGTAAGTTCATACTTTCACAGCTTTTATTTCATGTCACAGAGTTTATGTATGCATGAAACCTGATACAAATGGGTTTTCACAGCATGACACTTTTAAATGATCAGTTCCTTTGTGTGGTGAGACTGCAAATCCCTCCAGGAAAACCAATAAATTGCCCCAAGATTGGCATATTTAAACAGCATGACTTATGTGTATCAATATGTGTGTGAATCAATTTTTGTCCAGCCCAACATGCCATCACTGACCCTGATTCAAATGTCTACAGACTCTGTCGTACCAACTGAGCAAACGCCTCAGTGTCAGAGAAACTTCCTGGTTTGAGTAAGGCTTGAATGAATAAGGACTAAAAAAATCCCACAGGGGAAAATTAATGTTTGCATGATTCTTTCTCAGCTGTGTTGGAGTAGTGCAAAGTGTTTCAGGTGTTTTTTTCCCCTCACAGGTATCTATAGTTAGGGTGTGAGAATGAAACCATGTGGCCCTAACAATCAGCAAGCGGAAACAAAAAGAGGTCAGAGACACAACAACACATCTGCAGCATGTCTGAGAATCGCTGAATTACACTACGGGAGTCATTAGCAACCTTGTGTTAACGTCAAAACAAAATGATGACGAAGCAGCAAGGGCGGGGGTTTCATTTGAATGTAACGGGGGACATTTTTAATCAAGTATCTATGTGTCGTCCTGGATATTTTGAGCAACAAAAACTTGGTTTTCTGGTGACTTGCTAATACATCAATTTGTGACTTTGCTTGAACAAGATTACATAGAGAACAAAAATGGGCAAAAGAAAATGAACAAAAAAAGAACACAAATGTGCAAAATAAGCAACAGAGTACATAAAAATGAGCAAAATGATCAAGAAAACTAGCAAAAATGAGCAAAAAAAAAAAAAAAAATCACAAATTTGAACAAAGTAAATATAAAATGACCAAAAATAAATCAAGCACCAAAAACAGCCAAAGACAACAAAATAATTAGGAAAAAAGTTGCAAAAAGAGCAGAAATGAACTGAATAATGAAGAAAACAAGCAACAACAAAACTAAACTAAGTAAGAACTGGACAACAATGACCAAAATAAGTAACAAAAATCAGCCGAATAGACATAATGTTTAAGAAAGTGAACAAAAATGAGAAAAATAAGAAAATTTGCAGAAATGAACAAGTTGCCTGAAAGAATGATCAAAAACAGGCAAAATCAGTAACAAAGTGGGTAATAATGAAGACATATATTAAAAATAATAAACAAAAATGAGCAAGATTAGCAAAAATAAATCTTAAAAAAAAAAAAAAAATCAAGAGAATCAGTGAAAGTATACACAATGAGCAAAAGTGCAGCCATACTTCATTGTGGCATAATATCTACATTTTATTGTCAATGAACCAATGTTCATACACATCTTACTCACCACATTAAATCACAATGAACAAAATAAGAACTAAATCAACAAAATGAACAGAAATAAACAAGATCGATAAGAAAATTAACTAAATAATCCACCAAATGAACAAAAAAACAAAAACAAAAATGTGACCAAATTTAGAAAAAAAAAAAAAATTCCAAGAAGAACCCCAAGAGGAACTGGACAGTTGCATATCACAAGAAAAAAAAAGCTACTTTTTATTAATATTAAGGGGGAGAAATACCCTCATCCCCACTGAAATGTACACCTATGCAGAGCAGCACAAGATGTGGAGGGACAGAAGAAGGTCTGCATGGGCTGGTAAAGCTGTCAGAGTGTGCATGTGGAGGTTGAGGTGTGTGGATCGTGTGCAAAAACATTACGTTTCATTGACTCAATCTGAGATGTGAACAGTAACTATAGCAGGTAATAGCTCATTTTCAGAAGCTGAAACCTTTCCACTGCTCAAAGACAGAAGTCACTGTGTGAATTCTGGGCTCGACCAATACCACTATGTGAACACTGTCCCATCCTGATCAACAAGTTTCTTGGATCAAAAGCCACAGCTCTGCCTCACAGCATGTGCTTTGTCTGTGTTACATGGGGAAATCCAGGCCATTCTGTTTCACTTCTGTTTTCTGACTGAGAGACGCCTCACAGGAGCACAGCCACATTCATGACAAAGGCAAAGTTCATTATAAAGTTTACAGTATCACATCGCTATGAAATCCCCTTGAAAACCAGAGTCTAAATTCAATGTCATTTTCAGTCTCAGTGCAGTTCATGTCAGTTTTAGTCCATTCTGTTCAGAATGAAAATACTAGTGCTGTTTAGAATCTGAAATGTACCCATTTGGTAAAAACAAACAAACTACTCATGTGGAAAATGTGTGATTTTCTAACATTTTATAGATCAGCACATAGAAATACTGGACACAGACAGGCAAATGCAATGGGCCTGTTTCCTGAGTTTGGGAAACAGTTTTTTTTTCTTTTTTTAAAAAATTGGGTCACCAATATGCTGTTTACTTTCTTGATTATTTTGTTTTTCATCTTTTTTAAGTGTCTAATTAATTTTTGCCCATTTTATTGATTATTGTTAATACTATATTTCTTTTTAGCTTAAATTTTCTTGGTTATTTTATTCATTTTATGCATTACACTGTTCTTTTTTGTCTCTTTACTTCTTTAATTTGATCATTTGGCACATTTTGCTATTAATTTGGTGCTTATGAACAAAAGAAGTTCAATTTTTTTTATCTTGTATGTTTTATTAGGAATTTTGGAAGTTTGGGCTCCAAGTTGATGACATTTTAAGGTCTTGACCTGAAGAAGTTTATTAAATATTTTAATCTTTTGGAATTTAATAAAACCGCTTGCAGAGAAGGAAGAAGACTGAAGCTGCATTGCTTCTTACTTCAATGTAGCATTCAGAAGACTCAGAAGTTAAAAGAATGCTGTAGCCATGCTACAATTAACCAGTTAGTATTTGATTATTATATTACCCAGTGACTGTTTTTATAATCGATTTGAGTGGTTTTAGTTTTAAAAACAGTCCAAATGAGAATATTTTCTAGTTTCTTTACATCTCCTTTAGAGTAAACTGAATATATTTGAGTTGCAATTTAAACACATTTGTTTGGCCTACATCTTCCAGTTTGCAGATAATTATATAAATTTCCCGTTATTTCAAACCCAACATTACACGATTAATCACTAAATAATCGAAAATATTCTTTAGTTGTGGCTCTGCCGGTAAAAACGTTAGTCCCTTCCAGACGGTTAAGGTCCGGAGAAATAATGTGAAGGATAATAAAGTGAACACCTACGTGTCTCCATCTTCAGTGATGAGGGTGAGGGGGTTCTCCTCCTGCTCAGACAGCTCACACGGCGGCTCCCCTTCTCTGGCGCTGGAAAGTTTACAGTCCTCCACTATATCTGACAGACTCTCCACCGTGAGTGACGACGAGCCGTATGCCGAGTCCAGCCGCTCATCGACGTTGGAAAACTTGTCTCTGGGGCCGCGGAAGTCGGAGCTCGACGGCTCCTTCGGCTCCACCGACTTCAGTATGGAGCGATACAAGTCAATGCCCGAGTCTGTACGGTTCTCCCCCAGCAAGTCACCTTTCCTGGAGTCGCCGCTCGCCATGGTGGCCTCTCCGGGTTTCCCCTCCCGCCTTCCCCGAGGATTCAAAGGCTAGTCGCGGGTGTTGTCGCCGCTTGGTACTCGGTGATGTGAAGCCTGCTGACACCCGAAGGAACCACGGCTCCTTTGTCAAACCGAAGGAATGACCCGCCGCGTTTCATGCCACTATCCAGCCATACGTTACCTCCGCGGAACCGTCCTCGAACACGGGCTGTTTTAAAGTTCCAGGGCACCCAACGGTCATTCCCGACGGCTTGAAAACGAGATACAAACGGGATAAAAATGAGGCGAAGCTGCTGGCCGTCGTCTGAATATCCGGTATCAGCAAGAGCTCCAGGAGGAGAGCATATGAGCAATGAAAGGCGATAAGAGAAGGGAAGCGCTGACATGTGAAAGGCGAAGCTGTTTTTGTCACGCGGGGGGAATCCCCAGTGCGCGTGCACGTGCGTACACTTACCAACATAGGCGTAGATTTCAATGGTAATGTGGGGAATTTAGCCCCCTTCAACATTACTCACGTGTATTTGCGACCCTTATTAAAACATTTTTTTGTAAATTTACATTATATTTAACAGTTGTTTCTGTAAGAAATCTTTTTTGTTTAGATTTTAAAAATATATTTTATTCATTTTTGGTCATTTGTTGCTCATTTTGCCTAGTTTTTATTTTTTATTTCCCTTTGTGCTAGTTTTGTTGGTTATTTTGCTCATTTTTTGTTAATTTTCCTAATTATTTTGTCAGATTCTACTTGTTTTATTGTTTAGTTTGCACATTTTTGTTCATTTTTGGTAGTTTTTGGTATAATTTGGTTCACTTTTGCTCATTTTGTTGCTTGCTTTTCTCATGTTTGTTAATTTTCTTGATTATTCTGTTCACTTTTTGCTCATTTTGCCCATTGTTTCTTCATTTTCTCTATTATTTTGTGTTTTTTTGCCCATTTTTGTGGTTATGTTCTTGCCTGCTTTGGTGTTCATTCAGCTCATTTCTGTCATTCTTTAGTTAATTTGTGTGAATTGCTAGTTATTTTGCTCATTTTTGTTTATTTCCTTATTATTTTGCCATTTTACAACTTAGTTTTTGAAATTTGTATTCTTTTTTATGTTTTGTACATTTTTACTCATATTGTTAGCAGTTTGGACCATTTTCCTGATTATTTGGTTAATTTTTGATCATTCTGTTGCTTAGTTTGGTTATTTTTATTAAAATATATTTACTTTAATGTTCTTCTGTTCAGTATTCATGTTCACGTACATATTTTGTTTGATTATTTTATATTCTGTTCATTTCTGCTTAGTTTGTTCATTTTCATTTGTTTTTTACTTCTTTTTGACTTTTGAACCTTCAGTTGCTTTCCATTTTTGCTAATGTTTTGCAGATATTTTTCTTTTTTGGTTATTTTGTTCATTCTTTCTAACTTGCTCATTTTGCTTGTCTTTGTCCATTTTCTTGATCATTTTATTCACTTTTGATTATTTTGTTGCTTATTATAATCACCTTTGTTTATTGTTTAGATCTTTTTTTTTACCAATTTTGTTGCTCATTTGTTCATTTTTAATGAGTTTACTAATTTTTGTTACTTTTGTTGCCTATGTTGCTCATCATTTTTTTATTTTTTTGCTCATTTTTGGGCTAATATTTAGGGGTAGACTGTTCTAGAGTTTGAGACCTGGCACAGAAAAGGTTCTGTCACCTCAAGTTTTAAGTTTTCTCTTTGGACAGGATAAAATCAACTGTGAACTGGATCTCCTCATTCTAGCTAGAGATTGAATAGATAGCAGCTCAGAAAGATAAGAAGGAGCCAGACCATCAAGTGATTTCAAAACAAAAAGTAAAAGTTTAAACTGGATTCTGTGTGTAACAGGAAGTCAGTGTCGAGAGGCCAGCATCAAGGTTATGTGTTCTTGCTGGTTGGTACCAGTGTGCAGGTGAGCCGCTGCATTTTGAACCACCTGGAGACAATGTATGGAGGACTGATCCAGAACATAATGCACAGAGTTGCAGTTGTCCAATTACTAAATGAATATGTACCTGCTTTTAACGACAAGTCAATTTGCAGATCATCAGCAAAGGAATAAAATCTTTCTTCTTTTCCTTTCGGCTGTTCCCTTCAGGGGTCGCCACAGCGAATCATCTGCCTCCATCTCACCCTATCC
>JAQQAE010012130.1:0-13297 GCA_029823295.1 Pseudamia nigra | reverse complement strand
TGGTCAGGTCTAGGTTCAGCAACAGTATGTGTCAAAGAATGAGGTCAGCTGACGACCTGAATATACTGAATGACCAGATTATTCCATCAATGTTTTTTTTCTTCCCTGATGGTACGGACATATTCCAAGATGACAATGCCAGGATTCATTGGGCTCAAATTGTGAAAGAATGGTTCAGGGAGCATGAAACATAATTTTCACACATGGATTGGCCACCACAGAGTCCAGACCTGAACCCCATTGAGAATCTTTGAGATGTGCTTGAGAAGGCTTTGCGCAGCGGTCAGACTCTACTATCATCAGTACAAGATCTTGGTGAAGAATTAATGCAACACCGGATGAAATAAATCTTGTGACATTGCAGAAACTTATTGAAACAATGCCACAGTGAATGTGTGCTGTAATCAAAGCTAAAGGCATTCAACGAAATACTGTATTCGACTGTGTGACCTTTTTTTTGGTGGCGACTTTTTTTTTTTGGCCAGGCAGTGTATTTCCTCTTTGGTATTTTCATTTTCACCAAAGACTACAGTTTACCTATGAGTGTGTGAAGGGCCCATTTTTTTTCTTTTTGATGCCTGTTTTGGAAGATCTTTACAAATTCAGAAAGGCCTTCATAAAAAAGTGAATAGAGTGAACCCATAATATCCAAACAGTACCTGAAAGCCATCAACAGAGAGACAGAGCAGTCTTTTCACGCAGTCTGTATATTCAATTATATCTTTGTGAAACTAGCATCTTCATTATTCCAAGTCTGAAAACTATTAATTATACTGTCAAATGAAGAATGTTCAGTTTTATGACTTTAGACATTCAGGATGTGGCAGTGGCTGGCTTGAAATTCCACTCATAAACAGAATACCAGCTGGTCACAGTGTGTTGGTGGTGTCAGTCTGATCTGATCTGGGTGTTTCTCTATCTCAGAATGCCTGACACATCTGCAGATATCAAAAATAATGAGGGTTTTGGGATAGAAAGAAACATGATGGGAACAAATAAAAATTTGTCAGTGGCTGGTAATGAGATGTTTATTGGAGATGTTAAAAAATTGAGGCTCACTGAATGTTTCATTGGCCATAAGACTCATAATATTGAAACCTGTGATCTGAATGATTTCCATCAGAATGGTATTGTGTGGTTCATGAAAACCTAGCCAGTGACTTTTCATGGCTAATATTTGTGGCTATTACCTCTGAAGTGATCTTTTTGGACTGGTCAATCCAGATGCTGTTACAATAGGCAGACAATTTAATCTATTACTGTCTATTGTTTCACAGTGTTTTAATTAATCTGACCACATTTTTTGTATTTTATTTCATATGTTTGAATTGCCGCTGGTCCTGGGATTTGTGGCCACTTTGATTATTCATTTTACAAATGGTCCAATCTATTACCGGTTGCTGATCTGCACTAAACATATGCAACTATTTTCACTGTGGTTTGTAGATGGTACAAAACTGTGCAGTGGTTCTCGTGACAACTGGATGTGCCTGTGGGATATAGAATCTGCAAAATGCGAACAGAGGCACAACATTTCCAGAAACCTGGTGAGAAAACAGTATCTGCCTTTACACGTGCAATTGTTTTGAGCACACTCGATTGTGACTGCGTAAGAAAACTGAATCAATAAACAATTTGGTCTGACTTTTACTTCCTGACTTCATGCCCTGCAAGCTTTTCAGTTTTCCACTTTGCTCTTTTTTTTGTGCAGGTGACTCATGTATGCTGGGTGCCAGGCAGCTTCTCAATAGTCCAAACTTCAGAGGATAAGACTATAAGGTATGGAAAATACAGCAGCTAGAGCTACATATGACACATTACAGTATAAGTGCTTACAACAGCGTCATTATAACAACTGCTGCATCATCTGGCTTCACCCTTACAGGAAAATGTAGTGTAAATGACATAAAAAGAAGAAAATCACACACAAAGTATTACCAGTAGTTACTTTCAGTCAGTAACAATGCTCTTTCAAAACCTCTATGCATGTTGCATAAATGAGCACATGATACTGTGTCTGATCACTTCAGACTGGTTTATATACCAGTGTAGAAAAAAATGAAAGCTTTTGCACCTTCCTCATCTCAGCGGTCCCAATCCAGGCAGATTAACTAGACTCTGCTTGATAATCAGTTAGAGCTGAGTTCAAGTCTCACTTTTACACAGAAGCAGCCCCACTGAGTAGCTCATTGTGTCTGTCCTTGTTGCCAACTCAACTTTTTATCACACATTTTCACCCTCCTTTTATGCCTTCACAACTGCTATGCTGACGGGCAACGTGTCCCAAAAAAGCAATACGTAGAAAGCTAGGAATTTAGTGCAGTTATCTAAAGTAGGATAAGTAGTATACATTAGAATGTACGTACTATTGTGGCGAGTCACTTGATTTTCAAATTAAAACCACTCAGCAAGTCAACATGGTTTTGATTTGGGATGGGCACTGACCTCTTATGTAAAGTCAAAGGAAGACTAGTGATTAACTTCTCAGATCCCTTGATCCTTCATCTAATACATTCAATAGTTTGCCAGAAACAAGTCCTGCTACAACTGTTCTCTGCATTCGTACCAATACTGGGCTGTGTGTACAAGAATCAGAATATTTTGTCTGTGTCTGGGTGATTATATGTCTAAAATGGACACATGTTCCTTTCATTACTGCTTTGTAAAAATAAACCAGTGTGTTAGGTTCATTTGCCTTACTTTGCAGTGCTTGCGTAACACCCTGACAGCACAAGCTAGTTTCTTCCCGGTTGTATAGACTCCATCTGTTGAGAAGTGAGAGAACCCAAGGGCAGGGTATGACGGGGTGCCAAAAGATTTGGCTTTGTCGAGATTTCATGACTCCATCTGGTCTGCGATTTCAAGTCAAAAGAGACACAGAGGCACATAACTTTTAAAACATGAGCTAACTTTTTCACCTCAAGACTCAAAAGATAAACATGGCATCGCCATGGGACCCAAACCTAGATAAAAATAATTATGAGCTGCCATAACAGTTCATTTTTTTATTATAAATTAATCCTGATTGTGTTATGTGGCACAGTGAGCTTCACCCATACATGTAGAAAAGTAATTTAAAGTCGAAAACATAAGTGAAATTCCATCTCCAATAAAATGTATTAATTACCTTTATCAAAATGCAAAATCTGACCCAATATACTTTGCATCTGATATTTTAACTGTTGAATTTAATCTGTAATGAAGTTAGAGAAAGTAAAACAATCAGATATAGACAAGGACATCGAAAGAAGTAAGATCAAATTGGAGCTGACATCAGTGGTTTCCTGTATTTGTGAAGGCACTTGAAGGTTGTGAAGAATCATGGAAATTACATTATTGGTTCTTGAAAAGCCATGAAAAAGTTGTGAAATTTTATTCTGTAAAAATGTTTGGATGTATTTTCTCCAATATTGTTTCTGTGGATGTGTACAGGGTGTGGGACAGCCGTACATGGCAAGTGACCAACACTTTTCCAGCCAAACAGTACATCCAGACGCACTGTGATGTGTCTCCAAATGGGCACTACATGGTGTCGAGCAGTAATGGATTTGGAGGCCAGGGGTGCGAAGCCACGGTGAGAGTTTTGCAGGTGTCTGTGTGGTTATGACTGGAGACTGTATTTCACTGTAGACTGTAGACATGTTTTGTTTGGTAAATGTAGTTTTATCTGCAAATACACCGCCATTTCTCAAATTCAGGTCTGCTATATCAGAGGATAATATTAAAATTACTTAAAATTATTCCAAAACAATATGATTTTTAACAGCTGATGTGAACAGGTGTTTTTACCATGATTTGGCTCATAAGTAGCATGAGAGGAGAGGTTTAGAATGTCAGGAGGAAAGATGCTGTGCACACTTAAACATTAAATGCACAGATGAGTTTCTAAAACACAGGTAGTAAATGGCTCAATATTCCTGACACCTAGTGCCTCATATCAACACCACAATGCCTGGTATTTGGATGTATAGGTATGTGTAAGAACTTAGGGTGCAGTGCTTTCAGCTAACATGCACTAGTTCTCAGGCTCTGACATGTCACATATTACTATACATGACATGGGATTCCCATACCGCTGACATATCCATACGGGCCATGAGATAATTAAGGAAAACCTTTGACAACCACTAACACACACAGTTACAGTTAGAATTGTCAAAGTTCTAACTTTACTGAACCTTAAGAATGTCTTATCTTAACTGGAGTCCAGAAGGGCTGACCACTTCTGTGAGCTCAGAGGTGTCTGAACTGGATCATTACTTAGGCCAATCAAACAATAATCCATTCGTTACATGAAGAAACTGACACTTTGATTTAAATGCTGTAGAACTTGTTGGAGGCAGATGATTCGCTGTGGTGACCCCTGAAGGGAACAGCCGAAAGGAAAAGAAGAAGAAGAACTTGTATCTGTCACTATAGTTGTGTGTGTTAGTGGTTGATTATAATGCTCCGTCTGATTTACTTCCAGTGACACCCATTCAACAGGTCTGTATTTGAGGAAGGGCTGTGTATTTTCTAATAAAATGACATTGCCCACACAAAACATGAAATATGTTGTGTTCAGACTGTCTTCAATGAAATACAAGTCAAACAAAGTTTTAAAAAGGCACCTTTATTTCTATTGGTATTTTCCATGCTGTGTGAACTTTTCCTCATTTGGGGTTGTAAAATTCATCTTTGCTACTATTTATCTGAGTTCATGGACTGTTATGAGAACATTGTCAGCTTAGCAGTTAATGCTGCTACTTACTTTTTGGAGACAAATTAAATTGAGCAAAGCAACAACTAAATTTTTGCAAGTGAAAAACTGAATTTTCTAATGAGCATTTAACTTTGTGTCATTTTGACTATAGTTGCAGTATTACACCAATGTGGTTCTGCCGTACTTTTTTTTTTTTTAGCAAATAGAAACATTGCCTTATGGATATATGAAGGAGACTTTACACTTTGTTTCAGGATGCCAGAGGGTTTACAGGGTTCACCAGACTGATGTCTTTTTTTTTTCTTTTAAGACCACCTACAGTTTATACATCAGCTATCCCTGAGAAATGTAGAGAGATTTTTAGTGTCTCCTAATTCTAACGTTAGCATCATGAAGTTGAAGAGTTAAAGTGCCAATTTCACATTTGCATAATTGAAAAAAATTTTTCCAATAATTTTGGAAAAAAAAATTATATTACATTAGCATGATTTTTGCCAATGCCATGGGCATCATCTAGGTCTTTTGAGGATTAATCTGAAAACAGAGACTGTGACATTGTAATTCCAGTACTTCAAACACATCTTGGTTTGATAAAGTTAATGCTGTTCACCATACATTTTCAATGGGATAATAATTTTTTTCAGTCATACAATATTTAGAGTAGCTAAAATGTTAGTTTTATCATACTTGAGATAGTTGAAGGACTTTTACACATGGTTATGATGGAACTACCTCCATCTCACTTTAAGGAAACAAAACTTAAGTTAATCTGATTAATCAATTTAAGTTCCCTCTGTTGTATCATATAGTCTCAAAATGTATGCAAGTATATTTCAGTGTGCCTATTGCTACATTTTGCAAACTGTGTTTATTTTATAAATTAGTAATACATTGACATTGTCCACATGTTGCTTGTATTAAGCTATTACTTTTGGAACATGTGGCATTATTATTTTTGCTGCATGGACTTGTGTGTTGTCAGCTATGGGACCTGCGTCAGCCTGGCTGTAAGGTTGTGGAATACAGAGGACATCTCCAGACGACAGCCTGCTGTATGTTCCTGCCTACAGCTCCCGGTGGAACGCCTCAGATAGCAACATCCTCACATGACAGCTCGGTTAAAATTTGGGACCAGAACACAGCAGGTAACACACTGATTCAAATACAAACACTTGTATGGGTATACTTATTTGTTAAACACCATAATTCCTGCCTCTTTTCAGTGTGTTTAGGGACCTTGTCTCTGGACGGTGCTGGTCCTCTGGTGTCTCTGGCTCCCAGCGACCACATCAATCTGCTCTGTGCCAGCTTCAATACGGGCCTCCACCATCTGCAGCTGGGCCAGGGATCAAACCAGGCTCAGAACTCAGGAGCAGGTTCTGGCGGAGCTGGTAGTGTTGACATTAAAGTTGTGGCACGGTTTTAATGTCTCAGAAGAGGCTGCTGTGACCTCATGTGACCTGACACAATCTGTGAACAGCTAAGACTCAGGGAGGAGTGTCTCTGGTTGTCTTTTTTTTTTTTAAAACATTATTCTGCTTAATTCAACTGCCATATAGTGAAATTGACACTAATTTGTATTAAAGATGCACTTTTGTCCAATAGTGACACCTGGAGGTCATTGTGTGTTCTGCTGGGAAAAGTGATTCTATGTTAACATTATCCTGACTGAGGTGCTTCCTTCTTCGAAACCACCAGATGAACAGAGGCTTTCTCTGTCATGTGCACTGCTTCAGCTGGGAGGAGCTGACAAGAACCTTCATGCACCTGTAGTGTTGCTTTTATGACATTTAGAAGGAGTGATAGTGGATCGTAAAGGCACTCTGTTAAAGAATAACAATGGATTTGAATTAGAAAACATTTATACTAAAATGAAAAGATATTTTCTTTTACTGCAAATAATCTAGAAATCTATCTTGTATAAAAAAACACTTTGTGGACAGTTATTTTTCTGATTGTATGCATGTAATGTATGGATCAGTTATAGATTTACCTGTTAAGTGTGTAGACCAAATGAATGTTAACAACACAACTGTATGAACTGTATGGTTTTTGTAGAACTCAATTTCTAGGCTTTTTCTAGACACAGATTCTGATATTTTTGGACTAACACTGCTGAAAGCTGATGTTGTGCAATATCTAAAAAAATATTATTTGAATCTCACTATGCAATGTAAGTACCAGAGTAATTACTTTTTAATAAAACATTGTTTGAACACCTGAATATGCTCTGTAAGCCATCAACACATAGTCATTACAGCACTAACTGATCAATGATGAATATGTGACTGATGCAGTATACAGTACATGTAAATACTGAAATACTCTTGAAATTACTGAACCCAAGTCTTAGACGTATCCATGTGCAGGTACACTTAGTGATATCAAACGATTAATTTGTCAGTTTCAACAGCTAAGAAGATAAAAAATATCCACGGGACAAATCTAACTACCACATTTGATATGTGCATACTTCAGTCTGCTGTGAAATCTGAAACACTCAGGTGGACTGTGCTTTGCTAAAGGGCTCTATTACAATCTGTTTAGAGAACGGACTTCCTCTGCATTGGGTTTTCCCAACTGACAACAGCAGTTTGAGGCCTATTTCTAATCTTTAATTTATCACAGCAAGGATTTTCTGTCCTGGAGCACACTTGGCACAGCAGTAAAAAGTTTGTACATGAAATTTTTTCACTAAAGGATGGAACACTTAATCTATAGTAAGAATCTAATATTTGAATCTCCAGCTTTTTGATTCATTTTTTTTTACATCTTATAATTAAGCAACCTGTTAAATGACAAAACCACCATAAGGTCTGCAGCACTAACAGTTCAGTGCCATATGTCAGAGATGGCAAAAATATCAAATAAAGTATACATAATGTAAAACTATTTAAGTCTACTTGCAGAGGTCAGTTTCTAAATCCACTGGGTTGCAACCTGCAGTTCTAGAGCCACATTATATGCTCTTTAGCCCCTCCATAGTGGCTTCTGTGGCTTTGTCCAGTGACGGAGGTAACATTAAATCAAAAATAAGCCCCAAATCAACAAAAATAAGCCAAAATGGGATATAAGTAACACAAATTAAGGAAAAACTGATGCAAATAATGTATAAAATGAATAAAATAATCAAAAAATGAACAGGATTAAGCAATAGCATACATAAAATGAGTGAAAATTAACAAGGCAGTTATGAAATAAATGAGTAATCTTACATGATTAAGACAAACCTGGGTAAAAAAAAAAAAAAAATCAAGCAAATGAATAAACAAAAAGATGAAAAAAAATGACTAAAATAGTACATCAACTGACTGAAAATATATACAAATTAACAAAATATTCACAAAAATGAACAAAATATCCAAGTAGATTAATATAACCAAGAAAATTAACAAACATAATCAAGGAAGTGAACAAACATCTACAAAAATTAAGAAAATAAAAAATTAACCAAATAATCTCCAAGATGAACAGAAATTAGGACATATGAATAAAATAAAAAATAAAAACAGGGAAAAACAACAAAATGAACAAAAAAATAAACAAAATAACAAGCCAGTGTCAACCTGTTGCCAGCTAAAGCATGGCTCATATTTCACATGGCTCATAAAGGGTTTGAATATTTTTGAGGCTCTGGACACTTATTTTTAAAACCTTTCTGTGCAAAAATTGCTCTTTAGATTGTAAAGGTTGCTGACCCCTGACCTAATAATGTAAGAATGAAATGGACGTGATGAACCCCTTTCAGAGTCACAAAAAAGAAGCCATTTGTTCATACTGTGGTGCTTAATTTATTCAAATCTGGACCTCATTTTCATTCAACAAAGAGCAATTTTCCCAACATGTTCTGATAGAGACACACATACAAAGTAGACAACAGCAGGCAGACCAGTTTGGTGCTCACCATGCCAAACAGTACCGAAATACTCTTTTTATACCTAAAAAAACAGTAGAATGAAAAATAAAAACACTCAAATTTAGACAAAAGAAAAACTATACATCATTGGCTCAGTATGTAAGAAAAAGCTGGCGACGTGAAATAAGTACAGTACATAAAATCACTGAAATTACTGGCAATGTCAGACTGCTTTACACATCATTTGAACATATAGCATTGATTATAGTTCTGAGCAACAGAAACATCCAGCGGCATCTCAGCCTCTGTGTGGTGACGAGGAGGCTGCAGCTAGTGGTTTACAGCGACTCTTAATGACACATGGAGGGACAGTAAAGCCCGTCCTCTAAGAGACTTTGGAGTATTTTCAAGCTGGTGTTGTGCTAAGAACAATGAAACAGTGACAGAACTTGTGTGCAATTTCAATAATCAGCCATAACTAGATTTGTACAGTCTGAGATTATACACAGAAAAAGTCAGACCCTTAAGATCACTGGATGGGATGCTGTCATGCCTGGAGCCATTGGAAAAGTACTTGTTTTAATAACATGTATCATGATAATCCATAGTCCTTGAATTCCTTAAGCCACAAATGCTGCCAATTTGTCAAATATACACAGGTCATTGCCACAGGCTCTATTTTAATCCCTTTTTGGTCAGCGTCACTCGTCATTTCTGCAGTTAGAAGTCACACAATTGACAGCACAGCTGTAAAATCATCCAGAGGGGTTGTGTCCAGTGTGAAACAATCTTCACTCAGACATTTTTTTTTCTGTGCAGTACCACAATCAGCACCCATGTTCACCGTAATGGTCCAGAAATCTACCACTCATTAAAATACAAATCCCTAATATAGTTATTTCTGCTATTTAATCACGTAAAACACTAACATTCAATTCCCACAATCACATTTTACAAGTGTTGGCTAGTGATACTGTCGACAACATTGATACGTGACATTATAGGCAAAAAAAATGGGAGGAAAACATTGGGCATGCAAGAAAATCCCAGATTGGTTTGGCTCTATGGGCTACCTGGAAGGTGGAGGAGTAGAAGGGTTGTTACTGCAGGGAACGCACTGGGTGTCTAGGCGGAATGGAAAACCATATAAAAATATTCATACATGTTAAGACAACTTGAAATCGCATACAAAAACATTTAAAATTGCATGTTGCTGGCATCAAGGTTTCAGACTAAAACAAAATGCAAGGCAAAGACAATGGATGAGATGAAAAACAATGTGCCAAAACCAGACTTCATGTGGTGCTACAGTAATTCACACTTTCACATTAGAGGAAAATGTTAACACTTGTTTTCTGCACCAAGAAAACAAAATCCAATGCATTCCAAGTGACCAAAGAATTTGAATTCAAGAGGATAAATATAATTCTTTGGTTGTAACAGCATGGGCCACTTCAATGATTATGTTTACCATTGTACTTGATATTAGACTTAATGTCAACTTTATGATAAAACTATCATTTTTCTTCTAATCTTTTAAAATTTGCACAGTGGAGTTGCTGGTAAAAAAGATGTTTTCTTGTAGTGGACACTATAAAGTCCAGATTCTATTAAGGCTGGCGTACACTGTGCGATTTCAGACCCAATTCAGACTCCTCCTCACTGTGCCTGTGCAGTAGCAGGAAACTGAGTGAAATAAATAAATAAATAAACCTGCAATAAAAATCACAGACATATCACATAATGAAGCCAGTAAGTTAGACTGGGAAAAACTTCCAAGTTTCCCACACACAGGCAGGCATATGCATATAAAAGTACAGTAGCAATATTAGGGCCCTGTGTCTGTGTGACAGATAGCAAATGGGCTGGGTGTCGCTCCACAAAAGGAGAAAAAAAAAAAAAAACAACAGGGAAAAATATAGTGTCCAGTATTGATTGAAAAACAAGGTATAGGCTGTCTGATCTCACTTGTTGAGTGCACTATGGCACAACTATATGTGGACAATGGAACGCAGTGTATACTGGATTTACGTGTTTGCAGCTGAACTAGTCAATGTACTATACCTTCATTCTCACACATTTCTAAATTTGCACCATGTACGCCAGCCTTTAAAAGTGCAAGTGAACCCCATCAGATTAAGATGTTTGATTTTTACATTTATGTTACATGCATATGGCAGGATATTCACTAACGGAGGCCAGTCTCTTCTGATGAACACTGTAGAAAGACATGGCAAATATAATGTACAGTAGATGGAAAAACTACCAACAAACTATTAAACTAGCTATAGTTCTAACAGATTTACACTGAATGTACAACAAGCTGGTTATAAATCAGTCATTTACAATATAGGTTAGAACAGTGTACAACTGTAGATTAACATGGGATCATCTGGTACAAGCATGTATTTTGCCAGAGGGTCAAAGGCACTAGACCTAACTGTAATCAGGTGTTAAAAAAAAAGATTTCAGACAGTGTTGCAGGATAGTGAATCATTTGCTTGTGCATTCACAGATCAAGAAAAATAAGAATTGAGGAGCTAAAAATCTTATGATATAAAATTCATGTTTGAATGAAAATTATCAGTGACTAACTCCAAACTACCTACGAACCTGATACCCCACCTGGCAAGTGTGATTACTGAGCATGGTCACAATCTATATAAAAAACTGTCAGTGACTCAGTAAAGAGGCAAGACATGATTTTTATATACTTAATATCTCATCTCCAAATGTCTAGATTTGTTGGTTGAGTCCCTGAGATATTGTTGCCTGTCTGCATTATTGATCTGATGTTGACTTTCAATATTCAGTGCTTTTCAGTTTCACAAATTTGAAACACATACACAAACACATAATCACCCAGATGCTCATACACACGCACACACATAAGAAAAAAAAAAAAAAAAAAGGAGGTCCTCATGTCAAACTATTGCCACTACGGGACAGTGACTTAATAAACCAACTAGATCTACATGGTTTGACAGTTTGGATGGAAAATGGAATAAATAAATCTTACTATGAACAAATATCTGACATCAACTTGAAGATTTTATATATTAGAAATATACTGTTTACACTGCCATACATCTGCCAGATTCCTACTTGAACAGCCTCAAAAAGGGAAAATATTTGTGAACAAACCTGCTTGTGAATGAAGCCTCAGCTTATACACGAGAAAAATAAACACATAAAATATTCCTATTTATTTTGCTCAGACATTGATTATGCTAATCAAAACATCAGAGATTCCCCATATTGGTCAAAAAGTAGTTTAGATGTTCAGCCTGCATTTAAGACATGAATCAAAGTTGTTTGGTTGATTTACAAAAACTCCAAGAAAACTGTCCGCACCTCTGAGGATCTCATGTATCTGGTACTTAAAATCATCTGTAGCTGTTAAAATACTATTCTCAGATCTAGTTTTATCCCCATTTGACAAAGTTGTAAATTCCCAGTAGTTATGTTGTTGCATTTGTGCACAAGAAACACCTCTGACATCAAATGCAGATATCCCCTCCCTCCATCTGTCTACATTTACTGATCCCCTGGGCGTTCCAGACTATCTATGACGCGGCTCAGCCTGATATTGAGCAGTCTGATCTGAGTGTCCAGGTGGTCAATCTTCTCTTCCAGTGAACCTGCGCTGCCTCCTCGACGCCAGTATGCTCCCACAGGCCCTGTCATGAAGTACACGGCCATGATGAAGCACAGCGGCAGCACCGCACGCTCAGGGTCACCCTCAAACTTCTGCAGAATGTAGAGGCAGGAAAGGGCGAACAGGGTGACACGTGCAAGCCAGAAGAAGCGGCCGAAGACAGCATGCAGCAGGTAAAAGAAACCCCCCAGGAACAAAGACAGGAACCAGTAGGCCAAAAGCACAGCTGCGACCAGGAGGAGGGCACGAGCTGGAGAGTTGGTGAGAGATGTGACGCTGAAGTAATGGCTGAGGTTTGAAGCTTTAGAGGAAGGACAGGAGAGAAACAACAGATTTTAAATTCAACATACAATCACAACTACTATACAAATTGTATTGTATCCCTTTCTTTTTGCTCATCTTTCTGACAAGAGATGTCATTAAATAATAAGACTTACAGTCAATGCCCATCACATCCAGCAGATCTGACCAGATCTTCCAGATTGTGTCAAGAAAAGAATCAACTCCATGAACAAATCGCTCCGTTGTTTTGGAGAAAAACTACAAAAGGAAATTATAGAAAAAGGTAAGTTAATGTGTTTAGCCTTCACTGTGGACAGTATTATTTGCAAAAACAAATCTGCAACTGAATGACAAATGTACCCGTCCTTACATTTTCAAAATGATTTTATGTGAACTAAACTAAAGCTCCAACGTGCTCAGGGCTTTCCTTACCACGGTAAGGCTTAGACAGAGCAATCAAACAAATTTGGAAACCATTTAAGTCAAACTGCTGTAAAATTGTGGACAACATCAAATAACTAAAATTATTTTACCCAAGGATAGTTTTTACACTTGGTCCCCAGTGAAATTAAGCAAGTTTTTCTTTAAAACGTGCTGATGTTTTTCCAGATTTCTGTACACATATGTTCAAAAATGACATTTTTAAGTCAAAAATGAAACAAAGGGAAAACCCTGACACTGTTCACTCTACATCTGTTAATTATTTGGAAGTTATGAGGGGATAGGTGAATTGGTCACTCTAAATTGTCCATAGGTATGAATGTGAGTGTGAATGGTTGTCTGTCTCTATGTGTCAGCC
>JAQQAE010012129.1:0-13297 GCA_029823295.1 Pseudamia nigra | reverse complement strand
CCCCCCGTCGCCTTTGGCTTGCTCTCGGTGGTTCTGTTGGGTTTACTCTCTGTATAGTCATGAGATTTCGGCCTTGACTTGTGAAGCGCCTAGAGATAATCGGCGATTATGATTGGCACTATACAAATAAAGATTTATGGATTGATTGATTTATTTATTTTTAACGTAATTTTTTAAAAACATTTTTCTATTCTGTTTAAATATTTTAAATATCTATGACACTTTAAACCTTTTCCATAATTTTCATTTTTCCTTCTTTACATAATTTTTGCATTTTTTTAATTTATCTTTTGTGTTTCGTGTCATTTTATTCTCGTACATATTTTGCAAATTTTACACTTTCATCTTTTTGCGTCCATGACATTGTTTTCAATTGGTTGCCCAGTTTTTAATCTTGGTTAAAATAACTACTGACATTTGTCAGGATTTGCCAATTTGCTAATATCAACTGAAATTTTAAAAAGATCTTTGACCCCATTTCCCAGCTCAAACAAGCAAGTCATTCAAATCCGATATGTACAAATTCATCTTGACCTTGCAAATCATGTTCATACACAGACACCGCTGCTCTTTAAATTCAGAAATTAGGCTGAAACTTGCTATGCTCTTCGTAATTGAACAGATACATTCCCTGCAGTTGTCAGAGAAGTTTTTCTCATCGATTTTATTGTCCACACTTCCGTCTTTTAAAGCAGAGCTGTTCAACCTTAATTAAAATCATAAAAAGTGAGAAAACGTAATAAGAATATATTAAGCTACAGGGAAATAAGTGACATGTTATTTCAGACAACAAAGGATATTTATTTGATGAGTATTTTAAGCTGATACTGCATCTAATGACTAAATTAATCCCAAGATAAGAGGCAGCACATTACTACTATTAACTATTAAAAAAAAACCTTCAGGTGGGGGAAATAATCCACTTGATCATCTGTACAGTAGACAAACAACCAAAGGGCACAATCAAAGCTGTTGCACAGTTTCATGTTGAGAGGTCTATAATTCAGCAACAAATAAACATATATTTGTGTTTGTTACATATTAGAGTAGGTATTAAAATATATTTTGAAGTGCAATAACTTAAAATTCCTAAAAAAAAAATTAAGAGAAAGTTGGTACAAATCTGTCTGGATCATTTTCATCATGATTTATGCTAAGTGGCATAATTTGCAGTTGCATATTGTGATGCTCAGTTTGAATTTCAGCAAGTCATGCTGACCATGTCTACAAGCCAAGTATATTAAGCTGCTGCCATGTGATTTGGCTGATTAGCTATTTGTGTTAAGCAACTGAACAGGTGGACCTAATGAAGTTACCAGTGAGTGTATGCGGTATTTCTGCTCGAGGTATTTTCATGTGTGAATTACATTTTTGACCAACCCATAACAACTGTAAAGTGTCCACCTTCTGTCCTTCAGAATTGTACTGTGAACCTTGTGACCCTCTGCATATCATGGAAAACACGAGGCCTGAATATCGTGTGGTCGTCACATCCCTTATACCTTGTTAATTTGATTTATTTTGATTTAATGTCATGAAACAAAATCTGAGTTCTTGAGATCACCACACACAGAAAAGGAACATGTTAATCACTATAAGTCATCATAAAATATCACAATAACAAAAATTAACCATTTATCACTGAGCTCAGCCTGTGTAATATGACGTGGTGTGAGTGAATATGTGATGATCATGTCGTTACATGGGACAGAAGAAAGAGCTTGGTCCTATGGACCCACTCACCCTGGGCTGCCAGTTTTCATATTGCTTCTGCAAGTTGGCCCCAATAGTCTCCAGGGCTTTCTGTGGACTCATCGAAAGAGGATCTGCTGAGCAAACAAACAATGTAAGTAGAATGCAAACACATGGACACAAAAACAGACAAAGTGACACACAGTACCAGCTAGAGTCAGCTTTGGTAGATCAAAATTTGCGTAAATAATAATCCTAATTTTTAATAAAGTTATATCACGGGTTAGCAAAAAAACACAAACAGCCCCTTGGGTTGACATATTGATGAGAGCTGATCAATATGGCATGAAGAAGAGCAGAGTATAGATCAAAAACAGATCAAATTCTGCTCAGACAGCAGGGTGGATTGTGTTGAGAAGTTTGCAAGAAATAAGATACAATTTATGCAGACAAATAATCCACTGCTTTTAAAATAAATGCAACCCTACATATTATTACAACAAAGAGACTGCTTAGCAAATCTCACCATAACTTAAGTCTACTGAAATTAATTATAAAGCCAAACATAATTTTTTTTGAGAAGGTGCAGTCGTTTTAAATAATCTTTCAGTAGTCTTACAGGTGTTTTTAAATATGAAATGAGAAAAGTTTACAATGAAACAATTTTAATGTGTGTTTATTCTACAAAATACTGACAAGATTTCAGCAAATAAAATTATTACTGAATGAAAATGAAAACTAGTCAATTCTTTTTAAAAATGCAGTGTTGAATAATAAGAGAAATACGTTCATATTAATTTTTACACCACACAGTAATAACATTTAAACTAGAAAGCAGACCTCCACCAAGGCCGCCAAGTTTCTCTTCATAGTGAAAATCTAACAATCATTTGTACATATGCTCATTTCGACCATTATGTCATTGCATCCAAACAAACAGATGAAAAGAACGTTGACAAAAACATGACCTCCTTGGTTAAATAAACAATAAATAAATAATAATAAATGAATATTTGTTGAAATAACTGAATCACAGCCTTTAATGCTCTGGTTGTTTTATGTCACATTCTGGAGCTAAAATACAACAGCTCACTTTTTGTGTCCATCCATTTTCTGGATCACATTTCACAGGATCTCAATAAGGTGAAAATATTTACTAAATCATTGAGGATCATCTCAGTGGACAAGCTTCTGCTCATACAGTCATGTAGTCAACTGCTTTAGCATGGTTTCATAATTATTTCATAGATTTTATGATGATTTTTAAAATAAAACCACAATGCAGTAGTTGTAGTCGACATAGAGCTGGGAAATGTATCCAAAAATGTTCACAACAAAAATTTTCATCAATTTCGTCAATATCAGTAGTTATCACTAGAAAAGGATTTGAAAAGGTTGTAAATTCAATCCGCTACTATTTTACATCACTGCTCAAAATTTTGATTATTTGGGTATATTGTAAGTGTGACTGATAGGATGGGTGGGCGATATAACAAATATACTTGATGAAGTGTATTTTTCAACTATGCCGCCCCCTTTTCAAATTCCATCTTAAAAACCAAGTGACATTTGTACAGTGTTAGTATCTTTAAGAAGCTGACAAGTTTGACAAACTTTCAGAAGTGTGACTCTACTTTAATGTCCTTCCTTTCCTTCTCTCCTCAGAGCTAAAGAATCTGTGGGGACTGAAAGAATGGTTTCCCATTCAATGTGGATGGTTCTTTTGTTTTTGTTCTGCCTTATATCGTGCACTTCTTTAAGGGGTGTGGGGGTGAGGCATGACTGCCTTCATCCTTTTTTTGCTCACAGAGGTCGTTAGCTTTTACAGAACTTGTGAATTGAGCTTCCTTGGGACAGTAAGGACATGAAGATCCCTAATGAGACTTAAGAAGTGGAACTTGACGGCATAACGGCATTAACCGATTCACATGTAAAACTAGCTTTTAAGACTACACATCCTCCCTTGGTTTATTTTCAATACCGTATTTTCCGCACCATAAGGCGCACTTAAAATCCTTTAATTTTCTCAAAAATCGACAGTGCGCCTTATAATGCGGCGCGCCTTATGTGTGGATTTATTCTGGTTTGTGCTTACTGATCTCGAACCAATTTTACCGTGCGTGGTACACGGCGCTCAAAAATCTGTCAAAATGTTTTAGTAAGACTTTGGTAAGTTACAAAGCTGCACCACTTGTAGGAGCATTACGGTAATCAGGAGCCTCGCGGAGGGATACGTACTGTGCCATACGTACAGTACCACTCAGCGAGTGATATGTACAGCACAGTATGTATGCTTACCGGTACGAAGCAACACAGAGACATGCTTACAAAGGGGATTTCAAACTAACCAAACAGAGGCAGAGAGACAACCATGAGCCCACCACCACTCCAGGCCGATTAATCAAAGAACTCCAACCGCCAGACACCAACGCCAATAGGCTGTCCAAACCAAAACTGCGCCCGCGTGGGAGCACCGGACGACAGAAGGCGAACACACACCCACCAAGACAGGGAGGCAACACTGGGCAAGCCACGCCACCACCCGCCAATGGGCCACAGAGGCACCTGTCCCCACTGCCGTCCGAGCCCCCACGAAAGCCGAAACCACCACCGAACAGCAAAGCAACAGCAAGGAGACCAACCTGTACAATAACGAGAAGGATCTGAAGCCATCCAACTGCCAAACCCAGACACCGAAGACGAAGAACCCGATGGACCCGCGGGAGAGGAATGAACCCAAAAAGTGAGTGTACAGTATTGTTTTGTATTTCATGTGTTACAACTGAACATTGTTGAGAGTTATTGTGAATGAGTTGAATAGAGATTGACTTATCTAACTTGATGCATTGCTTAATGCACCTTATAACCCAGTGCGCCTTATTCATGGAAAAAGATCATAAATAGATTGTTTTTTGATAGTGCACCTTACAGTGCGCCTTATGGTGTGGAAAATACAGCCTATATGTCTAGAGGCCAACCGAGTGAGCAGCAGTCTGATGTAACTTTGCAGTCGAACATTTAACATTTTGCCACATCCCTTGTATTCTTGCTAGAGCAGCACTCAAGGACAATAGAAGCATTTAAAACTGACTATGGACATGAATAATCAGCCATGTACTAACAAATTGGATGTAAAAACAGCAAACACTTGATTAATTTTCATTTAAAAAAGGTGCACATTCACTGAAGTAGCACAGATCAGCAAGACCACTTTTTTGCAGGAACCTACTAACACAATACGAAATTATGAATACATACTGTATGCAGTTGGTTTATTCCAATAATTTGCTGAGATCAGCACAAATTAATTAAAACAGATTCAGACTGAACATAGACAACACTTGATGACAAAGCTTGTGACTAATCTAGGTTAAACGTTTCAGAGAACAGCAACACAAACCAAGGAGAGACAGACAATGAATTTGTTTTCTGCAGCAGAATAGGAGATGCTGGTGCAGTGGCCTAAAATACTGTACAATCAGTGTCCAACCTCTTCAGAAATCTAGATCAACATTGTGAACAAAGTAAATACAGGCTGGAGAAAGCATGTTTCACAGGGGTGTTGCAGCACATTAGGCAACAAAGACACATGGAATAGTGAAATTATGCAGCGTCTGTACAGTACAATAAAGAGCACTTACAAATATGTTTCTCACTATGCTGGAGATTTTCAGAGTGTTTAATGTAAGTTTCTTGGTATGAAGCCTTACAACATCACGAAAAAAATAGGCATTTGTTAACTTGTGCCCTTTTGAATTCCTGCTGATCCTCCTGATGTTTAGTCAGGTTTTATGTCTATATGCTATTTCCAGGAATTATCTCTGGACCACTGACAAGGCAGGTAAAATGCAACTGTTTTGTAATCAACCTTTTGGTAAATATTCACTCTTTTTGAATTTGATATGTTTACTGTTATGTCACATTTCCTTTTAACAGCACTCAGTAAACATTTAGAAACTGAGAACACTAATTGCTAAAACTTTGTAGGTGGAACTGTATCCTGTCCTTGCTTGATGTACGACTTAAGTTGCTCATCAGTCTTACTTTGCACTTCATAATGCACCATTCATTTTCTATGGGAGACACATCTGGACTGCAGGCAGGCCAGACTAGTAGCTGCACTTTTTAGTATCCAAATTCCAAAAAAGTTGAGATGTAAATAAAATTAAAATAAAACAGAATGTAATTCTTTACAAATCTTATAAACCCATATTTTATTTCCAAAAGTCCATAAACAACATATCTGATGTTGAAACTAGAAAATTTTATCATAATGGGGAAAATATTGGCTTATTTTGAATTCAATGTCAGCAACACATCTCAAAAAAGTTGGGACAGGGAGAACTGGAAAAGTAACTGGCACAAATCGAGTATTTGACAACTAATGACCTGGGTATAAATGTATCATTTTAGAGAGAGAGAGCCTCTCAGATAGAAAGATAGTAGGGGATCACCAATCTGTGACAAACTGCATGTAAAACATGTAGAACAATTTCAGAAAAATGTTTCTGAATTTAATATTGACAAGACAGAGATAGTAAATAGACTTGCACTTCTATATTGCCTTTGTACCCTACGGCACTCAAATCAGTTTACATTGCTTTTACATGCACCTATTCACACATACATTTACACTAGAGGTCGACCGATTATCGACGCCGATATTTGGAATTTTGATGGATATTGGTGTTTGTTTTTTTTTTTTTTTTTTAATCCGACGGGCCAATATCAAGAGATCAATTAAAACTGTTTTATTTCGGCTCAGCCGCCCCGCTCTCTTTCTCTCTCCTACTACTTCTGTCTTCAGCATTGCTCCGCCCACAGCACCATCTGATTGGTTAAACAAGTGTAAGTGGCAGAGACACCGAAGTGGAAACCGTCCTCACACATACATGGTGGAGATGTGTTTTGTCGTGTCAAGAACGAACGGACTAAACAATAGCCGCTGTGCTAAGCTACAGTAGCTGCACCTCCCCACATGTCTGTGAATTACTTGAAACAATGCTGTTCATAATATCTCTTAATATCTATATGTGGAAACAGTCCGTGATTGTGGAAACAGTCCGTGATTGTAGAAGCCTGCGTGTGTGATTGAGAGAGAGCGCGTAAGATTTCAATTCAGTCTTGTTTTGTTGCAGGAATGTACAATGAGATGAAAGCTGACTAGTTTTTAGCATAACATTAGCTCACCGGCCCTGTTCTCAGACTATGTTTTATCAATGGGTTGAACGTATTTAATGTGGAGAATAGTGTGTGCTTGTGTGAAAGTCACATGAAAAACTCTACAGCTCACGACTACTACAATAACTTGTGAGTCTAGGATCCATGCACTTCTGGAGCTAATTATTTTCTATTTGTTTGGTTAAATAAACATGGTTTAGGCATTTAAACAAAGTTAAGTGTTTGTACTATTCAACATTTTTACGCCAATTATTACACTATTACTGCAAATGAATATCGGCTCCAAATATCGGTTATCAGCCTCCTTAGCTACTAATAATCAACATCGGCCCTGGAAAAACCCATATCGGTCGATCACTAATTTACACACTAGTAATACTCACTGGGAGCAACTTGGGGTTCTGTGTCTTGCTCACATACACTTCACCCATGGACATGAGAAGTCAGGGATCATACCTCTAACGTTCTGGTTCATGGACAACCTGCTCTACCGACTGAGCCACAGCCGCCCATCAAGATCCCTTCAAAAATGCCTTATTTAAAATGTTGTGCAGTGTTTTCCATTTTGCCTCAGACCGTTTTAAATTAGCTTTAGCCCAGAGAAGCAGCCAACTGTCTGGATCTTGATTGCATATGGCTTCTTTTTGCATGATGCAGCTTTAACTTGAATTTGTGAACTGAACAGAAAACTTTGTTCACAGATAGTGATTTCTCAAAGTATTCCTGAAGTCATGCAGTGATTTCAAGTAGAGAATCATGTCTGTTTTTAATGCAGTGTCACCTCAGGGCCAGAAGGTCACGAGCATCCAGTTTTGACCTTCAGCTCTCCTCCTGATTCTCTGAATCATTTGATGATACACACTGTAGATGGTAGGATCATTAAAGTCTTCACAGTTTTCCACTTTGTGTCAGTCCATTTCCCCAGAGAAGCTGATGTCAGTTCACGGTATTTTTGATACACAGCTTTTGCCATATATTAAAAACCCATACCATACATGTTAAGAGTTATAATTTGCACCTGTCAATGTAGCGACAAACCATGTTAACCGACAATGGATTCCCAAAGTGTTCCTGAGCCTATGTGGTAATATCCTTCACAGAATGACATTGGATTTTAATGCAGTGCCGCCTGAGGGGTTGAAGGTCACTGGCATTCGAGGTTGGCTTTCGGTCTTGCCACTTACTTGCAGAAATTTCTCCAGATTTTCTGAATCTTTTGATGAAATTATGGACTGTATATGATGAAATTCCTAAATACCTTGCAATTGTACATTGAAAAAAAATGCTCTTAAACTGTTAGACTATTTGTTCATGCAGTTCTTCACAAAGTGGTGAGCTGTGGTGACCTGCTTGTGAACAGCCTTTCGGTGATGGTCCTTTTATACCCAGACATGACACTCATCTGTTTCCAATGTTTTTGAGCATTCCTCCACTTTCCCAGTCTTTTGCTCCCCCGTCCCAGCTTTTCTGAAACATGCTGCAAGCCTAAAATTTAAAATATTTGCAAAAACAATCAAATTAATCAATTTGGGCATTAAATATCATGCCTTTGTAGTATATTAAACTGAATATCGGTTGAAAAGGATTATCAAATTATTGTCCAACTTCACTGGAAATGGGGTTTATAAATCATTGTTCATTTCAACAATCTCTGCCCAAAAACACTGCACTAAGAAAGCGGTCTCGTATGCTATTGAGTCAGGTGCGCAATTAACTGCACCCACACCACGGCATTTTGCATGGCACCTCTTGACTAAATCCAAACATAAGTTCTTTAAAAATCAAACAAGTTGCTAAGTCTTGGCCATAACGGAAAGTAATACATTAAAAATATATAAATCAAAATATATAAACCTTTAAATTTTACAGCCGATTATTGTGCCTACACATGCATCTATTTGTGCCAAGACAAAACATCCGTGTGTTCATTGTCACTCATAGACAAATGATTTGACTGAAGATGAAGGTGCTGTTATTTTTATGATTACGTTTATACATCTAGATAGAAAAAAATCATTAGACTCGGTAGCCCATTTTGCACAAGTGTGATTCTGATGTCTTTATGTGTGTTGGATATTTACATTTACTATTTTACTTCACACTCCTGAAAGTAAATCTGTTTATTTTCACAGGGTAGGCTGGCAGCACAGTGTATACAGTATGGCAACATATAACCCGTTTAAAAAGTATCCACCCCCTCACTGTGCACTCTCCTTTTTTCAAGTCAGTGTTTTTACATTTATGTTCCATGTTGGTTTTGTGTATGAATGACATCCGGCAATACAGTCAGAATGGTCTCACAATCATATCACTCACTTATAAGAACTATCACCATAATTGTCAAATCTGTTTAATTCAAGATTAAAAGCTCATTTTTATGGGTCAAAGTTTAAATTATAAGTCTCGTCGAGACCCGGAAGTGATGCATACGTGACCCGGACGTAGACACGTCTTCTTTCGTTGGGCGAAAATTTTTTGTTATGCGGTTCAAATTTTTTGCCAATTTTTTTTTCGGTATCCAAATTTTTCGTTGTCAGAAGCGGTCGTTGTCCGATGTTCCACTGTAATTTGACGGCAGAGGCCCGCTGTCATGGTCTGTATTCATACTGAAAATCAAGATCAAGCGAGCTTTTGCACTTCTGCTCTGGGGAGGTTTCTGTCCTCCCGGAGCTCGCCTTAGGACACCTGCGTTACCATTTGACATGTGTCCTGCCTCAGTCAAACTCCCCACCTGCCACTATCCCTGGATCGGGACGTAGGCGGCCGGGTGGTCGCGCTTGACGCCGGAGCTCGGGGCTTGCTTCCCTGCCACACCATGCAAGTGATGCACAAATGTGTTGGCGCCGACACGTTCAGTGTTAAGCTGATGGCATGTATGGTTGTTACCCGTAATGTCTACATTTTAAATTGTCAGTAATACAGGTGCGGCAGATGCAGGTACACAAGCCTATAGTGACGTCTAGTGGCTGTCAGTGTGACAAACAACGAACACTCAAAATAATTTGTATATATGTCGCTCCAGTGTATTTGTTGCTCCCCTAGCCACCCTATGAAAAAAACCACCACTAATAAGCCGGAAAATACGGTACTTAACCTTTGTTTAACCAGGTAAGTCAATTTAGATCCAATTCTCAATTACAACTACAGGGCACTCAGAGAGTGCATACCTCAGCCAAGGCTATTGTTCACACAAACTGTTAATTTTGTTTTGACAGCTTTTCCATTTGTCTGTTTGTTAGGAGGATTATGCAAAAACTACTCGACGGATTTTCATGAATGACCCTATCTCACAATGTTAAAGACAGTGAAAAATTGAGCCAGAATCCACATCCTGACCTGGATCATCTCCAAAGAATAATGGGTTAATTCTTGGCCCAAGGGCTAAATTTGGTGAAAATTTCAGCAAAACACATCCAGTAGTTTTTGTGTAATTTTGCTAACAAACGAACAAACCAACATGATCACATTACCTCCTTGGCAGAGGTAATGACGATCTGAGCCGGAGGCACATATAGAGACAGACAAACATTCAAACTAACTTTCATACCTATGGGCAATTTACAGTAACCAATTAACCTAGTGCATGTATTTGGCTGTGGGAGGAAGCTGGAGTACCCGGAGAGAACCCACGCAAACACAGGGAGAACATGCAAACTCCCCACCTGGGTCCTGGGTTCGGACCCAGGACATTCTTGCTGTGAGGCACGAGTGCGACCAACTGCACCACAGTGAAATGACAAAAGATACAAAAAAAAACAAAACCATTTAGATTAAAGACATGAAGATAAATGTTTCTCAAGCTAAATCAACACAAATTTTCTGAAATAACATCACTCAAAATAATAATTATTGATTTATTTCTCAGCTCTGGAATGAACTCACCTATCCAGCACTCTAGTCTGGCACAGGGGGATGTCTTCACCACATCAGGGGGGTCCACTCCTACATTGAGACACAACACCAGTGCTACGCTCACCGTCTTCATCTGTCAGGCAGGAAAAAGAAAAAAATAGCATCACATACAACCCCCACATATGCGTACACATTATTCACTGGACATTTTCCATAAATCTCAGTGTTCTGCTGCTCTAGTAGACCACTGAAAGTTAAGTGTCTTTGGTAACTCACTAGTTACCAAAAATTGGAAATTATTAACTTCCTGTGTATTTCTCATCACACCACGGAGCTAAATGAATTAATTCTGAAAAATGAAAAATGGGATGTTTTTCTGAAAAACTGCCAAACCAGGGCAACAGCAGTGTTGCATCAACAGCCTGACGTCACACATGTAATGAACCCATGAACAGCCATGATCCATGACATACAGTGGATATAAAAATTCTATACCCCCCTGATCAAATGCCAGGTTCTTGTGATGTAAAAAATTGACACCAAGATAAATAAGTTCACAACTTTTTCCACCTTTAATGTGATCTAAAACCTCTACAACGCATTTGAAAATCAAACTGAAACCTTTAAAGAAGAAAAATAAAAAATAAAAAACTTAAAATAACCTGGTTGCATAAATACACACACCCTTAAACTAATACTTTGTTGCAGCACCGTTGGCTTTTATTACAGTACTCAGTCTTTTTGGGTGGTACACTATGATGTGGCAATATGTGTGCTTTGGGTCATTGTCGTTCTGAAAGATGAAGTTCCTATTCATCTTTAACTTTCTAACAAAAGGTTTTGTGCCAACAGTGACTGGCATTTGGAACTGTTCATAATTCCCTCCACCCTGACTAAGGCCCCAGAACCAGCTGAAGAAAAACATCTCCGAAGCATGATGTTGTCACCATCATGCTTCACTGTGGGTATGGTGTTCTTTTGGTGATTAGCAGTGTTGTTTTTGTGGCAAATATACCTTTTGGAATTATGGCCAAAAAGTTCAAGGTTGGTTTCATCGGACCATGACACATTTTCCCATATGCGTTTGGGAGATTTCAAATGTCTTTTTGCAAAATGAAACTGTGCTTGAATGTTTTTCTTCCTAAGATCAGGCTTCCGTCTTGCCACCCTACCCCGTAGCCCAGACATATGAAGAAGACGGGAGACTGTTGTCACATGTACTACACAGACAGTACTTGCCAGACATTTTTGCAGCTCCTTCACAATGTTCCTGTCGGCCTCTTGGCAGCCTCCCTGACCAGTTTTCTTCTTGTCTTACCAATTCTGGACAGACGTCCAGTTCTTAGTAATGTTACTGTTGTGCCATATTTTCTCTACTTGATGATGAGTGTCTTCACTGTGTTACATGGTATATTAAATTCCTTGGAAATTCTTTTGTACCCTTCACCTGACTGATATCTTTGAACAATGAGATCCAGAGCGGGCTAACAGAAGCAGAGGCTCTCGGTCCAGCTGGAGCGGTGCTCTGGAGGTGGCTAACAACACCGGAATGTTGTTAGCCTGACACCCAGGCCACACCACTGTTAAGGAGCAGGCAGCTCTGTAGCATAGACATTGAGCTACTCGTAGTTGGCATTCGGCCTATTACATCCCATGGGAGCGTTCACTTTATTGTCTTCATTGTTTACATCCAGGTTATAGTTCACTTTTGGGTCCAACTCTTGTGTTAGCCGAATTTTTTACCGTTAGCCGGTTCAAATTTTTGGCAGATTTTTTTCTTCAGTACCCGGATTTTTTGTTATCAGAAGCGTTCATTAGCCGGAGTACCACTGTGTATATAGCTTACTTGATAATTACACTCTGACCTGCGGTCTCATACGGCTGCAACTAACAAGTATATTGCTCGTCAACTAGTCATCGACAACTCTAGCGACTAGTTAGTTTACTTGATACTTTTCTTCATTTTTGCTACTTTTGTTAATTATGTTGTTGATTTGTGCGTATTATGCTTATATTTTACACTTTATTTGATTATTTTGTTCATTTTTTAAATTTGGTGACCATTTTTGTAAACATCTTCAGTGAAAAACACCTGCTTTAGTGAGTGGCTGGAAAGAAAACCTGAAGTGACTCAGCCCTTTGTGGCAATGGTTGAGAACCCCTGAGTCTAATGCATTTGTCTCTGAGATACCAGTCACTGGTATGTTTTTTAATGCCTAATGCCAGTTTTTTTTTTAGTCACTAGCTTATTTTTGTAGGGAAAAACCTTGCTGCTCCAAGTCCATTTTTAATACCAAAAAGCCCTCAGGTGCCCAAAGTGTTTGGTAATGTCAGCAGCAATATTAACCTGCTGAAAAAAGAAGTCAAGCCAATAAACCAAACCTTTTTTTCTAGAAGACATTTTGATTTGTACTTTCAGACATTTGTTCACTTATGAACCCATAAACCTGTTGACCTTAAAGCAGTGGTTCTTAACCGGGGTTCGATCGAACCCTAGGGGTTCGGTGGAGCCTCTGCCGCTGACGTCAAGACACACCGACTCATCATGTCTATACGCCGTATACTATACGAC
>JAQQAE010012128.1:0-13297 GCA_029823295.1 Pseudamia nigra | reverse complement strand
CAGTTCTGTTTACCTGTGCATATGACACCTGAAAGCATATTTTCTGCACTCTCAGCTTTTAATGTTATTAATTAATTTATTTTGAATTGCCTTGTGTACGAAATGTGCTCTATAAATAAACTTGCCTTGCCTTGCCTTTCAGTTGTCAGTGACATGTCACCATTGGCCATGGCATAAACTATATCTTTGGAATTTAAGGGTAAATATAAGAATAAATACAGTTCCTATCCCAAGGTCAATGTCTCTTCCCTTGTTTGCATTAAATTATAAGCCATCAAGTAAATGTCAAACTTGGTGAATTAGTGACCTATTTTTGACCCCGACTGATCTTTGAGGTCAAATGCAGGATCAAGGTCGTCCGGTCTTCAGGGGGAGTCCAAGACCCTACTCTAACTTGCTCCTAGCGCTAATAATACAGTCACTATAGAAGAAAATGTATTTTAACCTTTCATGACCTGGTGACCTTGACCTTTGACCTTGTGACCTCAATAACATAGCCAGGGGTGGGGCACCGAAGGCCAATTCATGTACCAAGTTTGGTGACACTAGCTCCATTTGTTCTCGAGTTAGAGCACAGACACACAGACAAACAGATAAATGCAGCCGACCGCCCTATCCGTGCTTGCCTCCGTCAGCGTAGGTAATAAGTCAGTGAGTATTTTGGTTTAAAATGCAGAAAATAATAAAGAAAAATGAGCAACTTAACAAGCAAAGGTTACAAAATAGTAAGGAAAATGAATGAAGGTGAACAAAATCAGAAGAAAAATGAACAAATTAAGAAGCAAAATGAAGCAACCAGTCAAAAAAATCAACCAAATGAGATGCAAAAATGAGAAAATGAACAAAAATAAACATAATCAGAAGAGAAAAAAAATAACATGAGCAAGCAAATTAACCAAATTAGATGCAAAAAGAACAGTGAAGAAAATGCTTAAAAAAATGAACAAACACAACAAAACCCAAAACTATTTCACGTTTGATAGATACTGCACTTTGCCTTTGTAAGGCTGTATAGTTACTCAAATTACAGCCACTGTATTTGCAACAACAAGCACTATTTTCCTTTGTATATACCACTGTAAGACCAAATATACTGCCATTGGCCTTGTTTGACTCATAATTTTGTTTTTATACATTTTCATATAGCAACTAACACATAATTATGATTGTATATCACTAAACTGTGCTGCCCTGCCCTGATGCATATAAAATAACCATGTTCAGCCCTGCTCACAATAAGTGACATGAAAATGTCATATGACCAGTTTTTTAATCATTCATACAGGAAAGGGTTAAACGGGCAGCTGTTACCTTTAGTTGAGTGGATATAAGAAGTGCACCCCCCCCCCCCCCCCCGTTAAAATGCCAGGTTTTTGTGGTGCTAAAAAAAGGAAACCCCAATGTATACACTTTTTCAAACTTTTCCCACTTTCTAAGTTGTGAGCAAAAATTTACATCTTCTCATCAAACCATAAACCATATTAAAAATGCTATATATCTTTGAAAATTGTAGCCATGTTAGAATGCCATTGCCATGGTGAAGCATGATGGTGGTGGTATCATCCTTCAAAGTTGCTTTTCTTCAGCTGGAACTAGGGCTTTAGCCAAGGTGGAAGGAAATATGAGCATTTCTAAATATCAGTCACCTTCAGACGTATGCTAGAAAGCTGAAGATGAAGAGGAATTTCACCGACAATGACCCCAAGCATACATCTAAATTGACAAACAAATGGCATCACCAAAAGGAAGGTTTGGTTTTGGAATGGCCCAGCCACAGCACCGACTTAAATCCAAGAGAAAATCTATGGGGTGACCTGAAATGATTTATTGTTCCATTTTTTTAATATCACAAAAATTTGCCATTGTTAACAGAGCAGCATACTAAAACATTCACCACTGAGTCATTGCAAATGATTCAGATGGGTTGTCAATATTATGCACACCCAGTTTTAACAAGTTGTGATTTTCATGCTAAAGCATCCTAAATGATCATGTGGAGAGAACACAACAATTAGTATCTCTGACAGAGAATTCTCCCTGCGTTTTCCTACTTGCATGTTTCTCACTCAGCATCCGTTACTTTATCTGATAATTGAGATGAGCAATGTGGTGTGAAGTCATGTAAGTACCAGCCAAACGCTTCCATTAGCATAATGTCAGGGCGTTCAGATCTTTGTCTGCCTGCTGGCACAGTGCTGGCTGCTGTCTTCACACAATGCCATAGATCTCAGTCTTTTTCCTGCTCAAGGGGGGCTTGTGCACATCAGAGATGAGAACTGTAAAGGAAAATGTCTCTGTATGTCGATGCCTTATAGGTCATATGTACAGTCGAGTGGCATGTTGGGGAGGTGGGAAACTTTGCGGTTCCATCTGAGGGAAGCTGTTTCAGGGTGTGATGGGGTGCCTATCACACCATCACAGTGCAGGTCTTGCTGCTCTGGTTGGTAAGATGGAAGAAAATAGTGGTCAGAGGGTCCCTCAGTAATGTGATTGAGAAAGGCAGTGGTGTGACAAGCTCCATTCTGTCAGTTCTCACAAGCCACTGGTCTCAATTAGGAACAGGGGCTCTGTTCTCACAGGCTGCTAGTTCACAAAGGTGATGATCTTGCTAGGCATTACCTCACATCTCTACCAAAAGAATGAGGAAAAAACACCTATTTCATCCTCTGTACACTCTTCAACTCAAGCTTTGCAATGTGACAAAATCTCATATCGTGATCATTTTATATCTAATAATATTACAAATCATAATGCACATATATAAATAAAATAACAACATAGCAAACATTTCTGTTATTACCTCCGACAATCAGGTTATGTTTTGTCTGTGTTAGTTTATTTATCATTTATTTATCTGTTTGTTTATTTATTCACAACATAACTCGCAAAGTGATGAACAGATTTGTATGAAATTTTCAGGATAGGTCAGAAATAGCACAAGGACCACTCTGTTAGATTCTGGGAGTGATCTGGAACATCATCTGGATCCAGAAGATTTTTTTAAAGGATTCTTCACCATTGTGAGATGGGACCAAATTCAACATTTGCCCCTGTAACACCACAAATAAAACCCAGAATCTTTAGTGAAAAAAACATAGGATAATACCATAATTGATTCTATCAAACCACAGTTTTATTGAGATATTGGTCAATATTCCGAATATAGTGATGCAAAATGCTTATACTTACAGGAGTTGAGGAAAAATAGTTATTGTAAGGTAGTAAATAAAGCTACAGACATGTAACTGACACCAAATTGTATTGTAAAGTCTGCTGATTCAGTAATGTGTCCATGGATTTAACATGTCTTCAACATTACAAGAAAACCACCATTATGCAAATATTAGTTTTTTTATCAAATAACTATTGAACTCGTACTGATATAAATATGTGATTTCAAATGCTAATGGAAGGTTTTCATGGTCAAAGAACACAAAAATAATGGCCATTTTTTAACATATCCTAACAAACGTATGAAAAGAAACTGAGCTGCTTTGGTGAGATCTATGCTCTCTGAGTGCTTTCCAGTTATAATTTGGTCAAGGTACTCTCATATTTCCCCTCCATTTTGTCGAAACTTTGTTTGAATTTTCAAATGTGCATGCAACAAAATAGAAAACACTTTTCACCTAGTTGTAAACAAACTCTACATACTGTTTGACACAATTTTTGTCTAGGGGGCAAAATTGGTTAGTGGTGTTTGTTGTGGGAACTGGCCTGTGGCAAAAATTACAATTTACCATTTTCTGGTCCATGTCAGGGTTAGGTATAAGCTCAGAATTACCCTGTCCTGTGTTGTGTTCACTCTCCTCTATGTTTGTTTGTGTTGCCTTCATGCAAATTTCCTGCCTGCATCCGAGTGGAAGAATGCAAAGTGTCACACAAATGATGAAGAATATTGCCATAAAGAGTTTGATTTGTGGCACATCAAAATAAATGACAGGGAATAATATGGAACGATAGATGTTTTTCTTTCATCACACAATATCACACAGGCCTATCTTCAGCTCCACTCATTCATCATCTCTAACTGTTTCTTATGAGACATGTTGCATGTGTAATTAAATCTGTGTTGCGTATTGTCAATACTAGAAAATTCGGTGCTACCGAATGTGAAACCCAAATGCCTGAGTGCATGATGCATTTACACGAAAGGTGTTTGTCTTCTGCAAAGCAGGTAAATAAAGTATTGCCAATACTGATTGCTGTTAACGCCTAGGCCCAGAGGAATGAAGGGAGATAGACAGGCAGCCCGTGTAAATGTAATGAAGGGAGATAATAATTCTTTTCTCTGTCAGCTGCTCTCTGCCATTAGCATTTACTGCCAGCCCTTGCCACTCACTCCTTGGCGCCCATGCACTCTGCCACACTGATAGGAATCACAATCACCAGCCATTCCACACGCATATATTACAATGGCAGGCGTCCTGATACCTCGCACCTAGCAAACCCTATTAGCATGCCAGTGGTATCTCTTCGATTCAAAGGGATCTGCTGGGGAGAAAAGCACGGATGGGACATGGCAGTTTGAGTCCATGCATTTTACCTTAAAATATTCCGGTGCCTCTATCGTAAAGACACTGTCACAAACATATGGAGATGAGGCTATTCATACGCGTTTTCATGCACGTACACAGGCCTGCGTCGCAAACATACAGTAAAGGAGAAAAAGGAGCAGACAGGTCTTCAGCATGTCAAGAGCAAAGATGGCTCTCACCTCCAAAAAAACTCTATCTATATGTTAATAGTGGGATTCAGATCATGTCTAATACATTATGCAATTAAATAAAGACCTGTCTGAACTGTCTTCGTGAAGCATCTCCGTGTTCCCAGGATGGACAGGAAGCAAAGCATTTCAGGTGCATCTGATCATCTTCATCCCAATGCATGTGAAATAATGTTCCCCCACCATACCATCTACTAATTAGGATCTAATTATCCAGGCTAGTGTAAACAATCACGGCAGATGGCATAGCGTGCAGTATTAACTCTAATGACCCGCGGCCCTGTGGAATTCACATTTCAGCGCGTTTGTTTATTTTCCTCCATTAGTCTTTGCCCTACTTTCTAAATTCACTTAGGCCTATTTCAAACCTTCTTATGCCTCGAGAAAAAGCTGCCCACCTTCTATGTCCGTTGCTGCCGTTGTTGTTTGTTTTTTTTTTATGCCATTTCTTCCACTTACTGACGTTTATCCGTTTTGTGTTACCTTCTGTTTTTTTCCTGTTCTTGTCTTTCAAATAATGTCAATTAACTCTCACAAAGATCAAGTGCAAATTTGTACCTGTTTTGCTTCTCCACCTGCTACCATCTGCCCTTCTCTGCTTCTCCCTAGTGAAAAAACAAAAGAGCGAAGTTGAGAGAGATGTGTATGTGATCTGGCATGCAAACCCTCCCTTCTTGCTCCAAATTGTAGATGCCGTCTTTCACACTAGGGAAATAATACTGTGTCAGACGTACACTCGGTAAAATGGAGCTGGTAAAGCCTGCTTCTTTTCCCAATGTGTTCAACATATAAGAGCTTTTTAAACCTCCTTTAAGAGAAAACAATTTCATAATGTACATCTCGTCCTTAGAAAGTGTGGAATTCCTCCTGGTTACTGGCTTACATCTCCAACTTGATCTACTGGCTCCAAGATCGTGTTCACAACTTGCTGCTACAAGATATAAATCTTGTTTGAGTGGCACAAAGCAGACAAGATTCCCTGCTTTATTTTTTACAAAGCTACAACTTTTCCTTGACTTCAAGACATAACTTTTATATGTCTAGCTACAGTTGTTCAGCTGTGGTTTCCCCATTGTACATTGGACAAGCCTGAGCTGACTGGAGACTTGATGCAGCAAAGGGCGTGTAATGGTGGCTGTGGGTGTGTGAGGTCTCATTAATTGACGCCGGGCCTTGTGCCTGTGCTCCTCTGCGTACCGTGTTCCCTGCCAGGAGCTGGACTTGCTAATTAGGCTCCTGGATATCACAGACACGTCCCTTGGTACACCATACAATATACTGCTAGTGACTCAGAAACAGAGTGCTGAAAGACCAGAGCAGAAGAATCGAGAGATGTAGCAAGTTAAGGAGGAATGGAAAAAGCGTGGAAGAGATGGAAAGACATCACAACAGGAAGGGACGCGGCGAGAGATTGTGAAAGGGGGGAGATGACAAGTGATGAGAGGCCAGGGAGAGAGGGTATGAAAACTACTGTATTGGGAGAGATCAAGGCCGCCAAGAACGAGAGACTGCCACAACACACAGAAAGGAAACTGTTGTTGTGGCAAGGCAAAGAGAAAAGGGAAGAGAAACTTAAGATGGGAAGAGAAAAAAGAGGTGTGAATCAAAAACAGGAAGATGGTTGGAGACAGGCAACGCATCGTAGAGAGGCAGAGGGAGCCACTCGGAGGTGCAACGAGGCAAACGGGAAGAATTCCAAGCAGAAAGTGTGTTTGACTATGTGTGTGAGTGTGATTTTTTATTTTTTTTTTGTGCTGCCTACTGGAGTGTGTGTCCAGATAATTCAATCTGCTGCCCATTGACTGGCCTCCCGCTCCGTCTTCACTCCTAATTAAATCTCCATTTGTTGGCTGGATGCTAGTGCTTCTAATTGTGTTGCTGTAGCATCAGATAGACTCACCTAAACACACACATGAATACACACACAAGGCCCTGCAGCAAGCGGGATCCCAGACACGTAACCACGGTACATTACACCTCAATTAATCACATCAATTACACATCAATTAACCTGTGGCGATGCACTATACACTGCTACGATGAAGCACACACATCTGTACAGACCTGAGGACAATTCTGTGGCATCAAAGCAGACACACCATCAAAAAGAAAAAAATATTTTGAACATTCAGATGCCTTTTACCACTTCATCTCTTCGACTGAGCGGTTAGCATGACAGTAAGCACTGTATAAAACATGTCACTTGGGTAATGAGGTTTGTATTGCCACAGTGTGGATACCTAGAAATTTAACAACAGTTCGTCCAACAGAACAGTGGCAAAACATAATTTAAGGGCTGTGGTTATGGAAGGGAGGCAGACTTCAACCTGTGATGGACTGGCACTCATGCAGCATGCAGATGCTGATCCATGGCCTATTTCTCTAAATGAATGTAGGAGTAGATGGGGGCTCTTCATCTTCCCTCCCTGTCTTTCAAGCCTGGTCTGCTTGTTTGGCTTCTGCTGTAATGGGTCGCTTCACCTTGCTGCCTCGCGCTGGAGGACACCCCTCTTTCATTTAATTTCTCTTTCTCCCTCGTCTCAATCCCCTACTCCGTCTCTGCATCACTTCTCAAAATCTCTTTGTTTTTATCATTAAGCCCTGAATTTCACTCACCATCTGCTTTGTGAGTGCTCTTTTTTCCCCTCCTCTCCCAATTTCTTGTTCACTTTCTTTTCTTAATCCCTTCGTGTATGCCTGCTTTCTGACTCACCTAAGTGATGGAGTGTAAATCGGTGGGGTGCCTGTTGTCACGGTGACAGCAGCAAGTGACAAAGTGACAGATCAACCTGACCTTCAGGATGGGAGAGAGGTGTGGATATTTGTTTGTGTGTGGATACATGTGTGTGTGTGGTTAGGCACTTTGTGTCTACCCCAAACATCCTTATTTGTTGTAGCACAGTGACTATTCAACCCATTACACATGTGTTTGTACATGTTGTTCATGTGTGTATCCATCAGGGAGGTGTTTCATCAGCTTTCAAGAGGCTTTTAACCCGTTACCTGCTCCAACAATCCCCTTCAAGTCGCACCCTTTCACCAGCTCATTACCAGGCCAAGGTCAGTACCATGACTGTTGCATAACCCCCATCAGAGAGGCTAACCATGACCCATCTCACATGTTAAAGTCCAATTGGAGAACCTAAATGGCAACTGTACATTTTCCTGGGTGACATGCTGCACTATGAGGAAAACTGTAGGTGGCTGATGGAGTAGGGAAGTTATGTGCATATGTCTGTGTGTCGAGGATGAGAGTTAGAAAGAACAAGATATTGCAATGTCTTCGGTGTGAGAGAGTGGTGCCGATAACAAGTGAGTAGACCTACAAATGATTCAACAGTCACGGACACCACTTTATCATTGCATGTCAGTGATACAGTTGTGCCAAGCAGCAGGATGTGGTTACCCAGGCTTATACACAGGTGCCTGAGGATAAAACACAGGGCAGAAAGAGCTCCCTGCTGTCAAAGCAGAGGAGGGGTAAGAAGGTAAGACACAAAATAAGCAATAGAAAGGATACAAGACAAAAGCTGAATACGAACAGCGTCTGTGTGATTGCATGCCAGAATGGCGCAATGGGGAGCACAATGGGTCTTGGTTTATAAAGCTGCCCCAGTGCCTGTGGTCTTTGTCTCACGGCCATTAAAATTCTGTGTATGCAGCAGGGGACCCGGCTGGAGTCATGCCACCATTCAACCTCAGCTGTCAGGTTAGAATAAGGTGTTTTTATATCTGTGGTGAATAGGCTGCGGTGGTACAGCCTGGCTGTTCGGGGGCACTTGCCACACAGCAGCTACATTAAAGCTCCCTTGTTCCTCTCTTGTCACTTCTGGTCTTACCTTGGCCCTGGTGACCTGCTTTCTTTAGCTTTTATCTGTGTGTTTGGTGCTGCAGGAATTCCTAACCCAGAAGGACTACCCCCTTGGCTTTCCATTTGGATTTGAATTGTGCTACAGGCACCTGACGGACCCACCACTGTCTGTTTGTTCATCACTAAAATTGAGGATATGACAGTTCTTTACACACACTGCTCTTCCTTTTCGTCATCACTCTACCTGTTTCTCCTGAGAAAAAAAACTGTTTCTGACAATGTGCAGTCTGTATGTTACAGTCAGATGAACACAAACTGCATTCTTTAGGTTCAGTTCACAGACTGCGGATGTAGCGGTGTCTATTTTGATACACAAACTGCAAGTCAAAGGTTCTCTTTCTGTCGTTCTTTATTTTTTATTATTTTTAACACCGAAAGGGCATGTATCAAATTCTGGAATGAACAAAAAAGTAGCCACATTTAGCGTTGATGACAGCTTCGCAAATACTGGTGTCTGAGGCTGGTAATAGACTGATCCTCTGCAACAGAGGTAGACTTTGGTCACCATCTCCTGGGATGGTCCTCAAGCGAGCCGGTTTTATCATAGTGTTTGCCGGCTTTGGTGACTGCACTTGGGAACACATTCAAGTCATTGAGATTTTTGGGATTGACTGACCTTTTTTTAGGTTTCTCTTCTGGCTTTCAGAGAGTGCGGATGTTGTGTCCTGTCTGTGTTTTTCCTTCAAGCTCTGTCAGCATCTCTGCCTAAACCCAAAGTGTTATGGAATTGATCAGCTGGACCTTAAATGCAATTAACATGCTGTTTTCAAACAGGAAGACGGGTCCGGGGGACCCCGAATGTCCTCAGGATGGTGGCGGCTGGTACAGGGGGAGACTCCACTCCAGATGTGTTTTTTGCAGCTTTTGACCAAGGATGTGGAGGATATTTATCTATTCGGAACCATGATAACAGGATTTATGCTGATTGGAATGGGTGTTTTTCTGGTGTATTGTTCAAAAGAGAAGATGGAGAAAGCTGTTCAAAGTGTGTGCCCCGAAAAGCTTGGTCTCCAATTTGAGCAGTTGGGAAGAGCTCTGACAATATGGGACAATTTATGAGTTAAATCAAGGAGGGTTCATCATCTCGGAATCGGTGAGGGCTCTTTATGGATAGAATTTGGGGTCCACAAACAAAACAATGAGGAGTCTCAATTCTTTTCTGCTTCTAAACGTAGGACTGTCTTGTCTTTGTTTTGACTTCCCGGCACTGTGAGTTTGTACTTTCAGCTGCAAAATCTCCATGGAGGAAATGAGGCCAGAGAATGAAGTCCCTGTGTTTACCCTCCCCCTCTGTTTATCACTACACACTCTGATTTTGAGGTCAAACTGAACTCTATGGACATTGTGTCGCCATGGCTACCGCCATGAGACTGTTTACATCTGGACATACGAGGGGAGAGGATCTCTGACTTCCTTATTGGGACTGATAAGACCACATATGCATCCATGCTGTCATTATTACACTCATCACATGACCAAGGCTCTCTAAAACTTTGCTTTGTTAATGAATGTTTGGTTGCACCTTGTCTGCTAATTATGCTAAGAGACACAATTAGGTTGGTGCGAACTCAGTTTGCTGCCGTTTGTGAATTTCCCTTTTTGGGATCAATAAAGTGTCTATCTAGCTATCTGTCTGTCTGTCTGTATGTCTGTCTATCAATCTAATGATGATAATGATGGGTTGTCTTTTCTTTCTGCAATATAGATTTGTACAGTAGTGGTGGTAGGACTAATAGGGTACTGACTCTGCACCCACCCCTACTCTGCACAAAAAAACTGATGGTGTGAAGCACATTAAGAAAGAAAGAAATGGAACAAATTAACTCTTAAAAAGGCATGCCTGTGAACCGAAACAGATTTGGGTGATCACCTTGGTCCATGGTGAGAGAATGAAAAACTGTCACCAAACCTACTACTTTGGACAATCTAAAAAATAAAACATATCCTAGTTTGTTTAAGACTTTTTTGTTGCTACATAAACCGTATGTGGTCTTTCACAGTTTGAACGTCTGCACTATTAATGTGCAATGATGAAAATAAGAAAAAACAAAGAAAAAGGAGTGTGTGTGTCCAAACCTTTGACTGGAAATGTACATGCCCACAACACATCATCATTATCCCTAAATAACAGTATGATTGACTGCTAGTCACCCTAAAAACTAAAAAAAAATGACAGCATTAAAAAAAACAGTTTAGACAGTGACATTGACTATGTCCCTTGTTAGGTTTAGGCACAAAAACAACATGGGTAGGGTTCAGAAAGGGCCATGGGAAGGACTAATGCAAGAAGGTTAATGACAAATGTTACAAAAATAAAGATAGCATTTACCTTTGGTTAGAAATGGGACATTAAAAGTGGAGTCAGCCACAAAGTTTGTCATTCTGCTGTAACTTCCAACAGCCTCCTTCCAAGGTTAAACTGAAACAGTGCAATTTTCAGGCACTCATAAGGTCACCAGATAACTACCGTCGATAAATGCTAGCCATTCACAAACTGATACTGTTGCATTTCTGTTGAAGTTGCATTGATGTGTGTCACAAAACGTCTAAGTGTGTTATGTTTTTACTCGGGACATAAAAGCGCACCCATTTTTAAGAAATTTGGTGGAAGGGTAGGGCAAGAGCCAAAGTGTCGCAGATCATTTTCTTTGCTGCCATGGTAACAGCCACATAACAACAAGAATGAAAACATTGGTCATAATGTATTGTTTGTAGTTTAATAATTATGTGAAAGAAGAAGGAGAGAAGTTTATTGGCCTTGCCAGAGGTCTGTGTTCTTTTTATGCCCTTCTAGTGTTTGCAATGTTCTCTGAAGTCGCACTGCTTCTGCTCTAAAAGGAGCTGACACCCGAGACCAATTATGGATTAAATCAGCAATGATGACACCGCTGTGAAGGCAAACACATTGACCTGACACATTAGTGACAGAAGCATAATCCTCTACTGTTGGGGAGCAGAATCCAGCTTCCCTTCTACCCGTACAGATTCCCATACCTCTGACAGGATCAATGTAACTGTCAGGACAAACAATGGATTTTCTAAAGACACTGACTAACAAACTGCAGATTGGCTTCATCAATGCAAGTCTACTCAAAAAATTCAATGGTAGGGTATTGTGGAACTCTTGGATTTGTTTTTATTTATTTGCGCTTATGTAACAAATTATGTACTAGTATGTACATTGAAAGTTAATGTGCATTATACAGAAATGTATTCATATGTGTCCATGTTCACATACAGATGGAGTATTTACACTAGTATTTATCTGCAATGGACATGGACACAGAAAGAAATAATATTTGTAACGTGGAATATAAACATAGATACAGCTGTGTTTTGACCTCAGCGGCTCACTGAGAAGATCAAAAGGACAGTGTTGAAGAGGAAGAAGAGAATGAGGGTCTGACAAGAGGTCCTTTGTTGGAAACTCATTAGATCTCTGAACCCAGTGTGCAGATGAATTGCTCCTATATTCTTTTAGCAGTAGGAATAGTCAGCGCCTGTTTTAAGTTCTCACCAAGTCTAGAGGTGGGGATTGGAACGACATGTTGATTCTGATCTTTCTCTCCTATTACCGTAAAGTTTTTTTCCCTTTAAATTTGCATAGTTCTGGAAAGGACTTTACACTGAATATTAATGCTGGTCAATGATGGCAGAGACAGACTGTGCACTGAAGGTTATGATCATGACTGACCTAAATGAGTTGTGTGAATCGGACATAAATGTGACAACAAAAATGATATTTAAAGAGGTAGCGACAGTGATGATTATAGTGCATTCTGTTTTGGCATTCAGTTTCACATGCGTAACATTGTATTATGAATATTTCTTTCTGTAGACAGTGATTGGTTCAGTCTGCTTTTTGTATATGCATGCCTCTAATGGTGACTTGTTGATGGAGCCGCAGTGCTAAGTGCATACAGTCAATGAGTCCCTGTACCAGCGAGGAAATGGTGATTGGCTGTCTTTTGCATTTGCTCAGGCTTAAATGAATGTTTTGGGTTGTGTACATAGTATGTGTACCAGTGCATGTGTGTCAAGTGCAAATGCATTTACTAGTGGATGAAATTACAGCAAAGTCACCACTCCAGCAGCTATATTGCGTTGGGAGAAAGGGATGGCTCCTCCATTTGAGCAGAAGCAAGGATCAGTTTCAATTGCTAGTGGTGTATGACAGGGTTTGTCTTGGTGAAGTTTGTACAAGTGCAGTAGAGAAAACTGACAACCACATAGGGGACCAAACACCAGGCTGGAAAAATGCAATGAGGGTGTGGAGACAAAGTGATGAAATGGCCTCCTGTTTGTGGCTGATAGAAAGTGGAGTGTGCTGCACTTTTCAGAGGGATACTGCATGTGTGTTTGTGTGTTTATATGTGTGCCCCATATCTGTGTTGGTGTGCACGTATACAGTGCATGCATGGTTGGTTGTGTGAAACACAGAGATGCACAGTCATTCTTTTATTTACAGTTTCAATCAGGTTCAATTTTCTGTATCCCGCTCCCTGCTCAGCGAGGCTGCCCTCACATTCACCCACTTCCACCGCACCCTCCTTTGCATTTACCACCATAAATCGAAGTTGTGAACCTGTGTATATGCTGTAGAGAAAGACAGACAGAGCAAGAGAGATAGATAGATAGATAGATAGATAGATAGATAGATAGATAGATAGATAGATAGATAGATAGATAGAGAGGGGGGG